>ML102615.1:0-69391 GCA_003697995.1 Taxidea taxus jeffersonii
CGCAGGAATTGGCCTTCCGGAGAGGGGCAGACGCGTGTCCAGACGTGAAGACACAGGGAGCGGCGGGAGGGCTGTGATCAGAGCGCGTCTCTCGCTCACGTCCTTTTCATCCCACACGGTTCCCAGGAAAACGGCACAACCTGTGTCTCCAAGGAGAAACCGAAGACTTTCTTGGGAAGACAAGTGCTGTCCCAATGAATGACTGAAGAGTCAGAGTGTCCATCTTTTCCATCAAGCCCAGAGGAGGTTTCTGCTCCGCGGTGAAGGTCAGGGAGGAGCAGTGCGACCTCAGGCCATGAGCAGAGCTCTCGCGGTCACCGTGAAGGAAGCCTGTTCGGACGCAGGGGAGGTTTCCAAGCGTCTGTTACGTGACAGCCCTGCTTCCCACTGTGTCCAGGAGGTGACAGGTGGCAGGTGTCCAATAGAATGTTTGTAGAGTTTATTTAAATTAATTAATGTAATTCATTAAATGACACATCCCCATGGGGGATGATAATTCAAACAGGGTGGATGTCTCCTTAGACCCCATGGAGACTGGAATATATGGAGGAACACGTTTAAAATACGGAACCGAAAGAGCCAAGTCAGAGGTGTGGGCCCAGCGGAAGCATCCTGCGGTGATAGGGAAACACAGCGCTCTCAGGAGGAGAAGCAGCACGCTTCTCGCAACACGCTTGCCTTGAAAGCTGCGCCGGGGCCGCTCGGGCAGGAAGAGAGGCTCCCAAGGGAGAACTCAGACTTCCAGAAGGAAGAAGAGAAGCAGTAGGCCCCAGAGCGAGGGCTCAGGGCTCCCCCCTTCACTCCTGCGGATGTGCCCAGTTGCGATGCTGCTCTGTGTACCCTCAGTGGGGCCATCCGGGGTTGCCGGTGTGGGTGGGCGCAGCACACAGAGTTAGAGCGACCCACGCGGTGATGAGGCTTCGTGCGCCTACAAAGAGGGACAGTGTTACTGCTTCCTCACCAGTTTGGATGCCTTTTATTACTTTTTGTTGTCTGACCGCTGTGGCCAGGACTGCCAGGTTATAATGAACAATAGTGGCAAGCCGGGACATCCCCGTCTTGTTCCTGACTTTAGGGGAAATCTCTTAGGTTTTCCCCATTGAGGATGATGTCTGCTGTGGGTCCTCATCATTGGCCTTTATTGTACTGAGGTATGTTCCCTCTACACCTACTTCTGGAGGGCTTTATCATGAATCCATGTTGTGCTTACTCCGATGCTCCCTCTGCACCTACTGAAAGGGTCATGTGATTTTTACCCTTTCTCTTGTTGATGTGATGTACCCCCATCGACTGATTTGCAAATATTGAACCACCCTTGCTTCCCACAGACAAATCCCACGTGGTCCTGGTGAGTCAGTTTTTTGATGTATTGTTGGATTCGATTTGCTTGTGGGTTGTTGAGAACTACTGCATCTGTGTTCGTCGGGGATATTGGCCTGTAGTTCTTCTTTTTAGTGGCATCTTTATCTGGTTTTGGAACTAGGGCCACACTGGCCTCACAGAATGGATTTCGAAGCTTTCCCTCCTCTTCTATTTTTGGGTATAGTTTGAGAAAAATAAGTAGGAAGTCTTCTTCGATTGCCTGGTACAATTCACCTCAGAGGTCATCTGGTCCTGGGCTTTTGTTTGTCAGGAGACTTTCTCTTACCAATGCAATGTCTTTGCTGGTTATCAGTCTGTTCAGATTTTCTGTTTCTTCCTGGGGTGATGAGGTGTAACATCCCCCTTGAGATGGTGAAATATTAAGTCTAAGTAGACTGAATAGTGCAGTGAGAAGTGACATCATCGTAGTTTCTAGAGTAACCACAAAGAAACTATGGAAAGAGATAGAGTAAAACAAAAAGATACGTTAAAAGTAATTGGCTTCATGGTGAAAAACCCGAGAATGAGAATTCCAGATAAGACCGCTTCCTCAGGACATTTCGTGAATGTTTAAAGAAGAAATACTGCCAGTTCTACACATCTCTTACAGAAAATAGAGAAGGAGAAATGCTTTCCAAGTGACATCATGATGCCAGCTGTACCCTGGCAGTAAAACCAGGCACAGACAACATAAGAAATAAAACACTACACAGATATCCCTCAGAAACCCACAGGCAGAAACACTCGAGCAAGTCAAACAATGCCCGTAAGCAATAATGCATTGTGACAACGTGGGGTGCACAGCTGGCTAAACATTCGAAGTTCGGTCAGCATAATCCACCACTTTAATATACGAAAGAGGAAATAATCCATGATCATTTCAAATAATACAAAAAAGTGACAAAATCCCAGACTAGTTTGTGACAAGAACCCTCAGCCAACTAGAAGGGAACTTCCGTAGTCAGATAGAGGACTTCGATTACAGACCTACAGCGACTATCATACTCAGCGGCAAAGAACTGAACACTTTCTCTCCAAGATCTGGGACAAGAAGAGGACTCCTGCTTTTCCCACCCCTTCCTAACATCGCGCTGCAAGTCCTAGCTGGGGTGCGAAGGCAAGATAAGACATGAAGTCATACAGATGGAGAAGGAAGGCATAAGACCTATTTGTGGGTGTTATAATTGTTTGTATAGAAAACCCAAGGAATTTAGAAAACAAAACAAGACACCCAGAACTAATAAACAAGATCAGCAAGGTCACAGAATACAAGATCAGCTCAGAAATCACACTTTAATACACTAACAGTGGGCATGTGGAGACCAGGATTTGCAACTCAGTGCCATGCACAACTGCTGCACGGAACGTGGGACACACACGGAAGGAGACACGAGCAGTGGAAGGGGGCAGACGGAGGAGGACTGGCTGAAACAGCACCAGGTCGCAGGCTCAGCCAGAGAGGCGTCCGAACACCTGCAAGCTCAGCAGGAGATCGAAGAGAAGAAGAGCAGCAATGCTAGGAACAGAAAAGCAGCCACTTTCTGGAAGGTAGGACGTGCGGAGAAGCGAATGTGAGACGCCGGGGAGACAGACCGCGGCGGGAGGGGCGGCTCCCGGCCGTGGCAGAGCAGTGGAGCGCAAAATCGGAAGTTTTAGAAGTCGGCTCCACGGAGGGACATCGCTCCAGAGGCTAAGCAGGCGGTGGAGTCCTCACGGGGACAGTGTGGTCTCAGGTTCAGGGGATTCACAGAAAGACCAGGGTGTCCGAGTGTGGCAGAGCCCCCAGCTATCAGAGCAGGGAAGCCAGCTGTAGAGACAGAGGCGAGGAGGGGGCTCTCAGCTCAGGGGTACCTTAAACCATGATCTGTAGCACAGCCGGACCACTGCTCTTCAAGCAGGGACCTCACAAGTGGCAGATCCAGAGAAACCCCCTCTTCCTCCTCCTGGAGGAGCGGCGCAGGAATGTGCCGGGAGGAATCAGCTGGGTTTGGAGACTCCAAACAGGGCCATGCACCAGAGATAGAAAGGCTCAGCCACAGGCCAGCTGAACACGGCACGGCTGGAGACCAGGGAGATGGGAGGGACCAGCGGCTTGTCTCCAAGGGCGCACTGAGGAGTGGGGACTGGAGGACTCGGCTCCTCTGGGCCAGAAACTGGGAGGCCACCATTTTCATTTCCGTCCTCCAAGGCAGTACTTAAGTGTTCAGGGAACAAAAACTCCCCAGAGAGAACCCCAGCAGATGACTTAGCCCGGCCCCTGGCAAGGGCGGTGCGGTTCTGCCTCCAGCAAAGACACTTGAGAGTCTCTGCAACAGGCCCCTCCCGCAGAAGATCAGCGGGAACATCCAGCCAGACCAAGTTCACTGAACAACGAGAACCGCGGAACTCCACAGCTGGGGGAAAGCAATGCACAGAACTCACGGCTTTTTTCCTATGATCCTTTAGTCTTGCAAAGTGAAAATTGTTTTAATTTTATTTTTTTCTTATTCTATTTTTTTAACTTTTCCTCTATTAACATTTTTAAACTGTTATCTTATCAATACCTTTAAAAAATCTTTTTAAATTTTCAGTTACAGTCATATTTTTTTCATAAAATAGTCATTATTTACTGATGTGTGATTATATCTCTAAAAAGGCCAGAAGAAAACACAGATAAAATATAACAATAAATAGGAGCACTTAACAAGGTTGCTAGATACAAAACTCAACATGGAAAAATCAATTGTATTTCAATCTACCAGCACAAACAGAAAATATTAAAAAGAACATAGCATTGACTATATTATCTAAAATACAAAATAAAATAAAATAAAATAAAATAAAATAAAATACAAAAGTACCTAGAAATGGATTTAACAAAAGATGTGTAAAACCAGTAACTAGGAAAATTACACAATAAGACTTGGTTTTCTAAAAGTAACTCAGGTGTATGGATAGGCTTTAGTTTCAACAAATGAAAGAAAAATAAACTGAATACAGTTATCACCATATCTTCTCATCCAACCAGTGCTTTCAGGGTTTTTTGGGGGGGGGGGTGGTTTTTGTTTTTTTTTTATTTTTATTTAAGCTTTATTTAAACATATAATGTAACCCCACCACCCTCTCCCAACCCCTCTCCCCCCAACCCCCCTCAGTTTTACAGTCATATTTTATTATCCCTTCATTTTATCTAACCTTATTTTTGGTATACATATAGGTTTTTTTCTTTAAAATTTTGGGACACAATTTCTTCTAATAGAACAAAATATGCCCTAAATCTAGCAGATGGCTTTGTTCTAGTCTCCAGTCTGATCACATTATCTCCTCTTTTTTTTTCTTTTTCCAACCAACTTATTATTCATTTTTTAGAATCTTTTTAAAGTTTTCATATTTACAGTCATATTCCATCCCTTCATCGTGTTTACCCTTATTTTTGTATGTAGACATATGTTTTTCTTTTCTTTTTTTAAAAAGATTTTTATTTATCTATTATTTGAGAGAGAGAGAGAGAGAATAAGAAAGAGAGAGAAGAGAGAGGTCAGTGGGAGAAGCAGACTCCCTGTCAAGCAGGGAGCCCAATGTGGGACTCATCCTGGGACTCCAGGATCATGGATCTGAGCCAAAGGCAGTTGCTTAACCAACTGAGCCACCCAGGAACCCATATAAGTTTTTCTTTCTTTAAAATTTTGGAAGGTAGTTTCTTCTAGGAGACCAGAATACACCCAAAATCAAGTGGGTAGCTCTGTTCTATTCACCAGTCTAATATATATATATATATATTTTTGTCTCCCTTCCCCCCCCCCCCAGTTTCGGGGTCTCTTTTAATTTGGTTACTATATATTTTTCTGGGTTCTTTGCCATCCTTTTAATATTTTATTCTCTCATTCATATATTCTTATCTGGATAAAATGACAAGGCAGAAAAACTCACCACAAATAAAAGAACAAGAGGCAGTACCGATGGCTAGGGACCTAATCAATAGGGACCTTAACAAGATGTCAGAACTAGAGTTCAGAATGACGATTCTCAAGGAGCTGGCTGGGCTCTAAAAAAGCATGGAAGATATTAGAGAAACCCTGTCTGGAGAAATAAAAGCCCTTTCTGGATCAGTAAAAGAACTAAAATCTAAACAAGTTGAAATTTTAAAAAGCTATTAATGAGCTGCAATAAAAAATGGAGGCTCTTACTGCTAGGATAAGTGAGGCAGAAAAGAGAATTAGTGATATAGAAGATCAAATGATGGGGAATAAAGAAGCTGACCAAAAGAGAGACAAACAACTACTGGACCATGAGGGGACAATTTGAGAGATAAGTGACACCATAAGATGAAACAATATTAGAATAATTGGGATCCCAGGAGAAGAAGAAAGAGAGAGAGGGGCAGAAGGTATATTGGAGCAAATTATAGTACAGAATTTCCCTAATGTGGCAAAGGGAACAAGCATCAAAATCCAAGAGGCACAAAGAATCCCCCTCAAAATCAATAAAAATAGATTCACACCCCATCATCTGATAATAAAACTTACAAGTCTTAGTGACAAAGAGAAAATCCTGAGAGCAGCTTGGGACAAGAAGTCTGTAACATACAATGGTATAAATATTAGATTGGCAGCAGACTTTTCCACAGGGGCCTGCAGGCCAGAAAGAACTGGCATGATACATTCAAATTTTATTTTTTCTAATTTTTTTATTTACTTGATAGACAGAGATCACAAGTAGGCAGAGAAGCAGGCAGAGAGAGAGGAGGAAGCAGATTCCCCACTGAGCCTGATGTGGGGCTTGATCCCAGGACCCTGAGATGACCTGAGCCGAAGGCAGAGGTTTAACCCACTGAGCCACCCAGGTGCCTCAGAACTGGCATGATATATTCAGAGCACTAAATGAGAAAAATATGCAGCCAGCTAGGCTTTATCCAGCTAGGCTGTCATTGAAAATAGAAGGAGAGATAAAAAGCTTCCAGGACAAGCAAAACCTAAAAGAATTTGTAAACACCAAACCAGCTCTACAGGAAATATCAAAAGGGGTCCTCTAAGCAAAGAGAGAGCCTAAAAGTAGTAGACCACAAAGAAACAGAGACAATACGGTAACAGTCACCTTACAGGCAATACAGTGGCACTAAATTCATATCTCTCAATAGTTACCCTGAATGTAAATGGGCTAAATGCCCTAATCAAAAGACACAAAGTATCAAAATGGATTTTAAAAAACCCCATCAATATGCTGCTTACAAGAAACTCATTTTAGACCCGAAACACCTCCAGATTTAAAGTGAGGGGGTGGAAAACAATTTATCATGCTAACGGACATCAGAAGAAAGCTGGGGTGGCAATCCTCAGATCAATTAGATTTCAAGCCAAAGACTATAATAAGAGATGAGGACGGACACTATATCATACTCAAAGGGTCTGTCCAACAAGAAGATCTAACAATTTTAAATATCTATGCCCCTGGCATGGAGCAGTCAACTATATAAACCACTTAATAACACAATCAAAGAAATACATTGACAATAATACAATAATAGTAAGGGACTTTAACACCCCCCTCACTGAAAGGGACAGATCATCCAAGCAAAAGATCAACAAGGAAATAAAGGCCTTAAATGACACTCTGGACCAGATGGACATCACAGATATATTAAAAACATTCCACCCCAAAGCAACAGAATACACATTCTTCCTTAGTGCACATGGAACATTCTCCAGAATAGATCACATCCTGGGTCATAAAATCAGGTCTCAACCGGTATCAAAAGATTCAGACAATTTCCTGCATATTTTCAAACCACAATGCTCTGAAGCTAGAACTCAATCACAAGAGGAAATTTGGAAAGAACCCATATACATGGAGACTAAAGAGCATCCTTCTAAGAAATGAATGGGTCAACCAAGAAATTAGAGAAGAATTGAAAAAATTCATGGAAACAAATGATGATGAAAACATAACTGTTCAAAATCTTTGGGACATGGCAAAAGCAGTCCTGAGAGGAAAGTATATAGCAATACAAGCTTTTCTCAAGAAACAAGAAAGGTCTCAAGTACACCTAAAAGAGCTGGAGAAAGAACAGCAAAGAAAGCCTAAACCCTGCAGGAGAAGAGAAATCATAAAGACCAGAGCAGAAATCAATGAAATAGAAACCAAAAGAACAGTAGAACAGATCAATGAGACTAAGAGCTGGTTCTTTGAGAGAATTAATAAGGTTGATAAACCCCTGGCCAGACTTATCCAAAAGAAAAGAGAAAGGAGGGACGCCTGGGTGGCTCAGTTGGTTAAGCAGCTGCCTTCAGCTCAGGTCATGATCCCAGCGTCCTGGGATCGAGTCCCACATCGGGCTCCTTGCTCGGCAGGGAGCCTTCTTCTGCCTCTGTCTGCCTCTCTGCCTGTCCTCGCGCTCGCGCTCTCTCTCTAACTAATAAATAAATAAAATCTTTAAAAAAAAAAGTTTAAAAAAATTTTAAAAAAAGAAAAGAGAAAGGACCCAAATTAATAAAATCATGAATGAAAGAGGAGAGATCACAACCAACACCAAAGAAATACAATTATAAGAACATATTATGAGCAACTATAAACCAGCAAATTTGACAATCTGGAGGAAATAAATGCATTCCTAGAGACGTATAAACTACCAAAACTGAACCAGAAAGAAAAAGAAAACCCAAACAGACCCATAACCAGTAAGGAGATTGAAGCAGTCATCAAAAATCTCCCAACAAACAAGAGCCCAGGGCCAGACGGCTTCCCAGGGGAATTCTACCAACATTTAAAGAAGAATTAATAACTATTCTCCTGAAACTGTTCCAAAAAATAGAAATGAAAGGAGAACTTCCAAACTCATTGTATGAGGCCAGCATCACCTTGATCCCAAAACCAGACAAAGACCCCACCAAAAAGGAGAATTATAGGCCAATATCCTTGATGAACACGAATACAAATATTCTCATCAAAATACTAGCCAGTAGGATCCAACAGTACATTAAAAGGATTATTCACCATGACCAAGTGGGATTTATTCCTTGGATGCAAGGTTGGTTCAACATCTGAAAAGCAATCAATGTGCTACAATACATTAATAAAAGAAAGAACAAGAACCATATGTTATTCTCAATAGATGCAGAAAAATCATTTAACAAAATACAGCATCCCTTCCTGATCAAAACTCTTCAAAGTGTAGGGATAGAGGGCACATACCTCAATATCATCCAAGCCATCTATGACAAACCCACCATGAAATCATTCTTAATGGGGAAAAACAGTTTTTCCCCTAAGGTCAGGAACACAGCAGGGGTGTCCACTATCACCACTGCTATTCAACATAGTGCTAGAAGTCCTAGCCTCAGCAACCAGACAATAAAAAGAAATAATAGGCATTCAAATCAGCAAAGAAGAGGACAAACTCTCACTCTCTGCAGATGATATGATACTCTCTGTGGAAAGCCCAAAAGACTCCATTCCAAAACTTTTAGAACTCATACAGGAATTCAGTAGAGTGTCAGGTTATAAAATCAATGCACAGAAATCGGTTGCTTTTCTATACACCAACAACAGATATAAGAAAGAGAAATAAAAGTTGATCCCATTTACAATTGCACCCAAAACCATAAGATATCTAGGAAAAAACCCAACCAAAGAGGCAAGGAATCTATACTCAGAAAACTATAAAGTACTCATGAAAGAAATTGAGGAAGACACAAAGAAATGGAAAAACATTCAATACTCATAGATTGGAAGAACAAATATTGTGAAAATGTCTATGCTACCTAAAGCAATCTACACATTTAATCCAATCCCTATCAAAATACCATCAATTTTTTTCAAAGAAATGGAACAAATAATCCTAAAATTTATATGGAACCAGGAAAGACCCTGAATAGCCAGAGAAATGTTGAAAAAGAAAACCAAAGTTGGTGGCATCACAATTCCAGACTTCAAGCTCTATTACAAAGCTGTCATCATCAAGACAGTGTGGTACTGGCACAAAAACAGACACATAGATCAGTGGAACAGAATAGAGAGCCCAGAAATAGACCCTCAACTCTATGGTCAACTAATCTTTGACAAAGCAGGAAAGAATGTTCAATAGAAAAAGGACAGTCTCTTCAACAAACTGTGTTGGATAAATTGGACAGCCACATACAGAAGAAAGAAACTGGACCATTTCCTTACACCACACACAAAAATAGACTCAAAATGGATGAAAGACCTCAATGTGAGAAAGGAATCCATCAAAATCCTTGAAGAGAACACAGGCAGCAACCTCTTTGACCACAGCTGCAGCAGCTTCTTCCTAGAAATATCGCTAAAGGCAAGGGAAACGAGGGCAAAATTGAACTATTGGGACTTCATCAAAATCAAAAGCTTTTGCACAGCAAAGAAAACAGTCATCAAAACCAAAAGACAACTGATGGAATGGGAGAAGATATTTTCAAATGATATATCAGATAAAGGGCTAACATCCAAAATCTATAAGGAACTTCTCAAACTCAACACCCAAAGAATGAATAATCTCATCAAGAAATGGGCAGAGGACATGAGCAGACATTTCTGCAGAGAAGACATCCAGATGGCCAACAGACATATGAAAAAGTGCTCCACATCACTGGGCATCAGGGAAATACAAATCAAAACCACAATGAGATCCCACCTCACACCAGTCAGAATGGCTAAAATTAACAAGTCAGAAAATGACAGATGTTGGCAAGGATGCGGAGAAAGGGGAACCCTCCTACACTGTTGGTGGGAATGCAAGCTGGGGCAGCCACTCGAAAAGAGCGTGAAGGGTCCTCAGAAAGTTGAAACTAGAGCTTCCCTAGGACCCAGCAATGGCACTACTGGGTATTTACCCTAAAGATACAAATGTAGTGATCCGAAGGGGCACGTGCACCTGAATGTTTATAGCAGCAATGTCCACAATAGCCAAACTGTGGAAAGAACCCAGATGCCCATCAACAAATGAACGGATAAAGAAGATGTGGTATATATATATACAATGGAATACTATGCAGCCATCAAAAGAAATGAAATCTTGCCATTTGCAATGACGTGGATGGAACTAGAGAGTATTACACAGAGCAAAATAAGTCAATCCGAGAAAGACAATTATCATATGATTTCCCTGATATGAGGAAATTGAGAGGCAACGTGGGGGGGTTGTGGGGTAGGAAAGGAATAAATGAAACAAGATGTTATTGGGAGGGAGACAAATCATAAGAGACTCTTAATCTCAGGAAACAAACAGGGGGTTGCCGGTGGGGGGGAAGGGGGTAGGGAGAGGGTGGTCGGGTGATGGACATTGGGGAGGTATGGGCTACGGTGAGTGCTGTGAAGTCTGTAAGCCCGATGATTCACAGACCTGTACCCCTGGGCAAATAATACATTATATGTTAATAAAAATAATTTTAAAAAGAAAAAATATATATTAAAAAAGAAAACATGAACAGGATCTTTATGCTGAAAATACAATATGCTGCTGGAAGCATGAACAAGTGGAGTAAGTAAAGAGCGGTAACGTGCTCATTGGCTCGAGAAATTAACACAGGCAAAAGACCAATAATGCCCCAAGTTGATGTCTAGGCATGATGCAATTCCAGTAAAATCACAGGAAGGTTTCTTTTTTTTAATAGATAAAAAGGAGCATGTTCTAAAACTTATGTGGCAAGACAAAGGACTAGATCAACTAAATCAATTTTGCAAAAGGTGAGCAAGTTTAGAGGACTCACATTACCTGATTTCAAGACTTACCGGGAAGGTAATAAAGACAGTGTGGTGTTGGCAAACAGACGTATGAATCACCAGGAAGAAGGTCTAGAAATAGACCCACACAAATGTGGCCCATTGATTTTTACAGTGATTGCAAAGGAATTCAATGGAGGAAGGGTAGTCTTTCCACCAAACTGTGCTGAAAGCCCTGGAGCTCCACATGTGAGAAGGTCAACATTGATGAATGCGTCTGCACTGATCAAGGACAATGAACTCAGAATGGATCCTAAATGTAAACGCAAAATGTAAAACTATAGAAGTTTTAGAGGAAAACAAAGGAGAATACCTTTTTTACTTTGGGTTAGAAATCGAAGTCTCGGACATGGCACTGAGAGCTCACGCCATCAAAGAGAAGACGGGTGAGCCGGGCTCCACGAGAGCCAGAGCTTCAGCTTTGCGAATACACTGTTAGGAGGGGTGACAAGACAAGGAAGAGGCTAAAGGGAAATCTCCGGGAGCCATGCATGGGACACAGCCTTTGTATCGGGGACACCCAAATCACTCCCAGACACCCAGTAAACAAACGCAGGAGATGTGAGCAGGTACTTCCCCGGGGAATTCTGGACGGCAGCTATTCACGCACACGTCTGCAGGACACGGTCGTCACAACGTGCTTTCACTCCGTGTCCCTCAGAATCGCACAACGGGAGAAGAAAAGACCGGAAGGAAGAAAAAGAGAACGCTTGACGGTATCAAGCTCGGGTGAGCGTGCTGTGCACCTGGAACCGTCCTACACTGTCGCGGGAGGGGAAGATGGTGCAGCTGCTCAGGAAAAGCGGCAGTTTCTTTGAAAATTCAACCTTCCCTTACCTTGTGATTCAGCAGTCCTGTCCCTACACATTTATCCTAGAGAAATGAGAACTCATCTCACAGAAAACTCTATATGCAACTGTTTATAACGGTTTTATTCATAAGCACCCAAAAATGGAAACAACTGACTTTCTCTCAGTCGGTGAACAGGGCGAGCTGCACATCCACACCACGGGGTGCGAGGAGAACAGCAGGGACTAGCCGTCGGAAGGGCAAAACCTAGGATGGAGCCAAAGACACCGGCCCGTCGCTGAGCGAAGGGGCGGGCCCAGAAAGTTTCGTTGTATGTGACATTTCACAAAAGGCAGAGACGGAGAAACTGACGAGAGTTTCCAGGAGTCTGGGGCGCAGAGACGTTTCACCCCACAAGGGAAGTTTCTAGAGTAATGAAATTGATCGTTTCTTTTTATTAGGAAAAAAGTAGACTTTATGGTGTGTATGTAAGTTGGTTAACTGAAATAAAATGAAAAGTTTTAAGACTATAACTTCTTAAAGTTTCAGAAATGTTGCTAATGTTGGCAACTAACAGCTCAGCCTATACTTTCTTTTTTTAAAAGATTTATTTATTTATTTAAAGATTTTATTTATTTATTTGTTAGAGCGGGAGGGAGAGCGCGCGAGCACAGGCAGACAGAGAGGCAGGCAGAGGCAGAGGGAGAAGCAGGCTCCCTGCCGAGCAAGGAGCCCGACGCGGGACTCGATCCCAGGAAGCCGGGACCATGACCGGAGCCGACGGCAGCTGCTTAACCAACTGAGCCACCCAGGCGTCCCTTATGTATTTATTTATTTATTTTTGAGAGAGTGAGAGAAAAAGAACACAAGTGTGGGGAGGGGCAGAGGGAGAAGCAGACTCCCGGCCAAGCAGGGCGCCTGATGCAAGACTCCATCCCAGGACCTTGGGATCACGACCCGAGCAGAAGGCAGACGCCCAACGACTGAGCCCCCCAAGTGCCCCGCCACCCCAACCTGTACTTTCAGTTCTCAGTGTGGATCCAGCTTCTCAGTTGTCCGTTTAGGTTCTGGGTTCAGATTCTGAATTCCACGTTCTATGTTTAGAATCTTGAATCCAAAACCAGAGTCCGGATTCTGCAGTGGACGCCTCCCCTGCCGTTTTGATGGTCTGTGGCAAGCTCTTCAGCACAGAGCGGCACGAACCATGACTCACAGCAAAATCAAGCCCACCACATGGCTTTCTGAGTCCCCAAGAAGAACAGCTTTTATATTTTATTTTATCTTTTTAAAGATTTTATTTATTTGTCAGAGAGAGCACACAAGCAGGGGGAGCAGCAGAGGGAGTAGCAGGCTCCCCGCTGAGAAAGGAGCCCCATGCGAGGCTCGATCCCAGGACCTGAGATCGTGACCTGAGCCGAAGGCAGACGCTTCACAGCCTGAGCCACCCAGGCGCCCCCAGTTTTTATAATTTAAATGGTGAAGTAAGCATCTTTATAATATCTTCGATGTGCCTCTTGCCCACAAGGCTGAAGACAGTTCATCTAGCCCTTAAGGCAACCTTGGCTGACGCCGGCAGGGAGTCCCCGAGGTCGCAGGGGTTCCGTGTGGCCCGCAGTCCTTCTGCAGACACCTTAGGTCGATCTGGCAGGATAGAAATTCCCTGGCCTACATGCTCTTTCCTTGAGTACCTTAAATATGTCACTCCATTATTTTCTGGCCAAAAAAAAGAGGATACTCTGGTTTTCTTTCCTTTAGAAGTGGCTTGGTTTTGTGCTATGACCAAATCATGTCTCTTTTTCTGTAAAGTTCACCAGTTTTGTTCAATGCCTCAGTGCTGGTCACGATGGGTCGTGTGCCCACTGCTTGATGCCCTCTCTCACTGCATACCTTCGAGGGCTGTTTCTCCTCCAGCAGAGCCTTCTGGAAGTGCCCTTCATGCTTCCGCTCGCTGGTGGGCTGCAGCGGCTGCACTGGGGCGTGTGGGCGGGCGGGCGCAGGTCCTGCTGGCCCCGCTGTCCCACCACCTCCTCTCCCCGCATCGTCGGGCGGGCTTCCCGAGGCGGCGTCCTCCGTGACCTCCTGTCCTACTGCCTCCACAGCAGCTTCTCTGAGGGTGAAGAGTGGTTTACATTCTTTCCTGAGTTCAGTCGTCCGACCTCCCAAACATGAGTCTTCTGCGCGCCTCCCCTTCTCGGCTGTTCTGGTTCTAAACTGCTTCTTCCACAGCTGCCACCATTTCGTCGCTCCTTGGCCCCTTTGCAAGTGTCAGACTGGTTTTCATGCGTTCTCTAGCATGCTTTGCTGTGCTGACTGCACTGAATGACCCACACCCGTCCGTGTAGGCTGGAAATTATCCACGAACCAGTTCCAAGCTGACCTCAAGAATTAGAAGATGAACCAGTTGAACGCAAGTAATACCAACAAAGATAACAGGCCCAGCGAGGAAAGTGCGAGCGACTGGGCTGCGAGCCACGAAAGCCGAGAGCTGTCCGTGTCCTCATGTAATTCGGTTCCTTGTCTATCCTGCCTCTCCGGGCGGGGCTCGACCCAAATCCTTACTTACTCTTCCAGTACCTACGGCTATTTCTACACATGGATATTAAACTCACCTGTTGACTATGTTTTCAGTATGTCTGGTGGGTCACCGCCAGCGCATCATGGTCGGAGGCAGGGTTCCGTGCCGCATCGTTTGCTCCCGGAGCTCGCCCAGGCTCGTCCCGACACGCGCCCTCCTTGATACCCGTCACCAGTTGGCTACCTGAATGCCGATGGACATGCGCTTAGGAAAACGAGACGAAATACGTTTTTGTGTAAACCCCACCACTGGCGTGGTGTCCTGCGGGTGCGCACAGACACGGAGAAAGACCGAATGCACCAGAAGGTCAGGTGGGGAAGTGGGTCTGCTGGGGGCGGTGGAAGAATGCCTCCAGGTAGGAAGCCAGGGGTAGGCAGGGTGAGGGTGAGTTCTCGTCTGGCACTTCGGTTTCAGGAGGTGCTTGTGCTGGTCTGCGGGGGCCGGGTTGGCGAGGGACAGACGGCACGCGTGGGCCCCGTCGGGCCCACCTGACCCCAGAGTAGCAGGACCTCACCTGGCGCATCCCTGTGCCTGGACCCTGTCCTGTGCGGCTAACCCGGTGTGGACAGGTCTTTGCACAAGCACCAGCTTCTGGACCAGGTCTGCTCTGGGCGTATTAGAAACCGCTCCGTGCCCGGCACCCATGTCCCCGTCCTGTTCCGTTCTCTCGTTCCCATCACACAGCTCACCTTGTGGCTGCGGCATTCCTTCCCGTTCCTGCCTCTGCCCTCTGGAAGCAAAGGCCCACTGCGCACCCAGCACCTAGGGCAGGCCCTGGAGTGAGGAGGCCTCAATAAACGTCTGTCGAATGGGGGAACGAAGGCTTCTTCCACAGAAGGAAGGCGTGGCCTCCCTCATCTGCCGTCTCTCAGCTGCGGAGTGGAGAGGCGTCGGGAAGCAAGGTGAGTCGGGGCCGGCAGGAACAGCCAGGAAGGGTCCCCGGGCAGACCTTTCCTGGGGCTTCTGTCCCTCATCTCACGTCTGCGCGGCGTGTCGTGCTGCACAGCCCTCCCTGGTTCCGAGAAGAGGGGTGGGCTAGAGACCCACAGCCAATTTCCAGACATGCGGGAAATGGGTGAGAATTCACATGTGTGTCTGCACGGGCCAGGTGCAGCCACCTTGCGGGGACTTCAAAGTTCCAGGGGGGAAAGGGGCCACGGGGCTACAGACAGGTGACTCAACCTCACTGTTCTGTGTCTGAAAAATTGATTGGGTCCAGAGTCAAAATATTTATTTAATGAGCAAAAGCGTGCACCTACTTGATTTTTAAAAGTGTGTTGCTTCTCGGTCCTTGAGACTGAAAAGGGTCCTTTGAGTTCTGAAACTGGTTATTGGAGGTTAAATGAGGACAGAGAACAGTGGATAAGCCTCAGGAGACAATGCAGCCTTTTCCTTGGGGTCCTGAGGCAGGTGGCCCCCCCGGAGTGAGGGGGCTCCGGGGGGCTCCACAGGTTGCTCGCTGCCCTCCAGGGGTCTCTGTCCATTGCAGAGCTGGGTCCCTTTGGGAAGTGTCTCCATTAGCGGCAAAGAGTTGAGGTCTTGAGGCAGAAATGGGTGTGGATCTTGTCAAGTTTCACTGCCTGTTTGAGACTCGGTTCACTGCCCTGTAAAATGGGCATGGGAGAGCGGGGGCTTCTGCCCCATGGGCTCCTGGTGGGGTCCTCATGGCTACTGACCAAGACAACACATGCCCCCGCTGGCTGTGGCGCAGCCCCGGGGAGTCTGGCCCTGGCAGGGTCTCTTCTCCGCCATGCGGGTGAGGCCCTCCTCTGAGGACAGCACTGCCCCCAAGCCAGGCTTGGTCCCGCCGCCCCCTGTCCTGGGACAGCCACCCGGGTATGCGGTGTCCCCATCCTGCCCCAGATCTCCTGACCCGGGGGAGGGTGCAGTGCCCTGGGACAGCATCGGAGCAGCTCACCCAGCAAGAGCCCCGCAGGAGTGTCCTTGAAAACAGAGGCGACTGGCCGCCCTGGGGCTTAGGTAAAATATTTCACATCTGTGAACATCAATTTTCTGCAAATGAGAGGCCTGAGCAAGGTGACGGCTAAGGCTGTTTTGTGTTTGGACTTGCCGAGCTTGCCGCGTGTGTCCACGACGTCCCCGTGGCCGCTGTGACCGGGCAGCACACGCCGAGGGGCTTGACACAGCACCGTCTCCTCTCACGCTCCGGGCCGAGGTCTGAGATCAAGTCTCGGCAGGACCGAGCCCCTCTGGAGGGGCTGGGAGGGTCCCTCCCGCCTCCCCCAGCCGCTGGGGCCCCAGGGGTCCATCACCCATGCCCTGGGGCGCAGGGGAGTGTGTCTCTCTGTGGGTCTTCTTTTCTGCTTCTGTGTGATTGCATTTGGGCCCCTGGAGAACCCAGAGAAATTCCTCTCGGGAGCCTTAGACTCCTCTCGCCGATTGCCGGGGGCTCCAGGGAGCACGGGTTCTGTCAGGGGAAGCGGGGAGAGTACTTCTAGTTCCATAAAAGTGTTCCCTAAAGGCCCTTTCAGGTGCACACTCTGAGGTAAGCGGTAAGACCCTGCACTTCTGTCGGATTTCTGCACGGCCCGTGCGGCGGTGGGCGCGGGCCTGGTCCTGATGTCCACTTTAACTGGTAGCCGCACACCGGGAAGGGCAGGAGGCCGGGCTGTTGGAATGTCCCTACTTAACAGCTGGGAAACCAGTCAATCCAGTTCCAAGTTTCTGTTTGTACTTTGCCCTCATCTGCTCCATCGTCTACACAAGCCTTCAGGTCATGGCCAGGCTGGACCCACACTCGACCCGCCAGCAGCGGAAGGAACTGCCCACCCCATCGGACCCTCCCTCTGACTGAGCCTTGGGACACAGGAGGTCCTCTCAGTCCCCACCCCTCCGCTGGCGGTGCCCACCTCCGCGCCCCTCCGCTGGGGCCCTGTCCCCCCCAGGCAGGAAGGGAGCACCTCCACCAGGTGACGCCGTCTCAGGAACACACCGGGGGCACAGCCTGGGCCGCACGCGGGTCCTCTGCGACAGCACGTGGGGATGCCCGGGGCGGCAAGTCACGGTGCACCCGTTCTCCCTGGTAGCCAGGAGGCGGGAGCCTAGGTCGGGCACCTCCGCCATGTCATTTGTTCTCCTCGTTGTCCCAACTCCAGGCACCACAACTGTGTTCCAGGCAGGAGAAGGGGGCATGGCGTCTGCCACCCACATTTACTCTTTTTCCCAGAAAATCAAAACTTTACCTCCAAATGCCCCGGAAAATCAGTCTCCTGGGGACTTCTCAGCCACCAGAAGTGTCCTGCCATGGAGAGAAGCTGTAAGACACGGAGAGAGCTTCTCGGCTGCTGGCGGTGGAGAGAGGCTAACTAAAGAAGCAGGGGGCCACCGGCTCCCTCAAAACCCCGCTGAATAGTTTAGAGCCGGGGAAATCTGGGGTTCAGCTGGCAGCTTGCCCTGGCCACACAAGCTCGTGGGCCTGCCACGGCACCTGCTGGTCCACAGGCCAGCCGGCCTGCTGCTCAGCGAGGGGGATGGTCCCCGCAGCCCGCCACCAGCTGCGCCGCTCAGCAGGAACACCTTTCTCTCGCCCCAGCGCTCCTGCTCTCCGTGGGGCCGTGTCCTGGCACACGTGACTCAGGAGCCACAAAAAGGGACAGCGCCCGACTTTGCTCCTTGGGTCTGCTAATATCTGCCGTGTGATGGCTCTGAACCCAACAGGGACCCACGTCCTGCAGCAGGCAGCGTGGTGCAGGGATCTGCCAGCCCATGCAGGCCAGGGTGGCCGATGCCTGGAGCAGTAGGGCTGCTGACCTCGGCTCCTGGGCGAAGGACCAGAATGGCAGGGGTGCTCTGTGTGGCCAACACCCTGCCTGGTCCAGAGGAACCCTGAACCCTGTGCTCACTGGAGCCTCAGAGGCAGGCAGCAGGCTGCAGATCCCCAGACCCGATGCAGGGGGGTTACACCTGAGGTCTCTCCCTCACTCGGCACTGCACCTCTTCCTGGTGCTTAAGCAGGGGAGTAGGAAGAGGAGGGAAGGCAGGGGTGGGCACAAGGCAGTTCCCACTTGGAAGACGCTAGGTGCACCGCAAGACGAATGCACAGTGGTCGTGGGGTGCAGTCCTGGGAGTGTACGTGGCTGTCCCAGAAGGGGGGCAGGGCCCCTGGCCTCTGGGTGAGGGTCATGGCTCAGAGGCCTGAGGCGCTCGCGGGCTTTCCCTATGGGGTGACTGCTGCTTCGCCCCACACTGCGCCAGTGCGCATAGGCCCTGTTGTCTCGGGTCCCCACTTCCAGAATGAACTGGAAAGCCCCTCTTTCTGAGAAATCTTGGTTTTCAGGTGTTGGCAACTGTATGAACGGTGGCTCCTCTTCCTCTCTCTCCCTGACCAGTGTAGGGGTGGCTCGGGGACATGGGGCGCCCACCCCATAGATGGAGATGCTTGGGCTGGGGGACGCTTGCTGGGCTCCGGGGGTGGAGCATGGAAGCAGGGTCTCTGGCAGGACACGGACAGGAACGAACCCCGCCCGGGCTCACAGGAGCTGAGCGTCGGGACAGAGGTCTGGGTGCTGACCAGCCACGCTGAGCTTGCCGCGCCTCAGGGTTCCCATCGTGTTTCCTTCAGGCCTGCATCTTATCTGACACCTGATCAGATCAGCTCTTGACCAACGTTCACACGCTCACAGGTGAGACAGAGCCTGGCCTCCACCTCCTCAGGGTGGGCCCACCTGCCCCTTCCGGCTTCCTTTACCTTCCATACAGACGCTGGTGTCCTGGCCCTGGGGTCTGGAGACACCCAGGGTCCTGATAGCCTACGAGGGGGGTCTCTAGCTGAGTGCCGTCGGGGACTCCTACCACAGGGACCAGAACCCCACGCCCCCAGGAGAGGTCCCCCAGAGCTGCAGGTCCTGCCAGCAGTGGCCTGGCCCTACCCATTCTGAACTCACCTTCCCAGAAACGAGGGGCAGAATCACAGGCAGTGGTTCTGTGACTCTGCTTACCAAAGACACGCGGAGTCCACACGGCTGGGCTTGCTCCTGGCCCAGGGCCGCCATGCCCCAGCCTGTCCCCCTAGCCCACCCGGAGACCCCCACCTCCTCGTCCACGTTGCTGGCGACGCTGCACCTGACAGAGAAGGGGCGGCACCAGCCCATTCTCTGCGTTAAGATTCGCCAGGTATGAGGTCGGGGTGCGCCCATGAGCCCCCAAACCACCCCTGAAAACCATGACTATTTACCTGACAGCAGGGGAAATAACGGGCTGCTGGCTCCCATCACAGAAAGGAGAGGAGGCACCCCACAGCAGCTGACAGAACGCCCCAGGAGCACACAGGGAGCACCCCCAGCCCCTCTGGTTCCCAGGGATGGGCTGAGCTCCCCTCTCCGGGTAAAATGGGAAACTGCCCTGTTCACCCCTGGAGCACACTGCAGGCTTCTTCAGCCCACCCCTGCCCAGGCAAGGACTGTCATAGTTTAGGTCTCAGGCTACCAGCACCCCATGGGAATCCTTAAGCTGCCCCGCTCCCCGGATGTGGGCCCACACTCCAGCTACTGTCTCCTTCTCTGGCCTCCTCTCTAGGGATGAATGACACTTGGGTTGCTGCGCGCAGTTTGGGGATTGAGGCTAAGAGGCCTGGAAGCCTTCCTGGAATGTTCTAGAAAGCTGTGGAAGGCTGCATGCAGTGGGGAGCTCGGTGTGCAGGGGGCTCTCCACAGCTATGTCCAGTGCATGGCCTCTCGGGCTCCCCCAAAGCTTCTCCATGAAGCCCCCTGCACCAGCCACAAGCACCTCTCCAAATTTTAAGTTCTCGAGGCAGTTGGGACCACAGGAGGAGCTGGATAAAGGCAGCCCCAGGGTTGAAAGGCAGTACCTGGGGGTCATCTGGGTGGGCAGGTGCTGAGCCGGGCAGGGGTGTGTTCCCTGGGTGGGTCTCACATACCTGTGGAAGACCCAGTCCAATGCAATCAGTTGTGACAGGACCCGGGAGAGGATGCCGTGGGGTTTGGGGCTGTCCCCTCGGGGTGGGGCTGTCTGAGTCCGGGGCCCAGATCCTTCCCTGATCCCTCCTTCCCTTCACTGCATTGTTCCTGCTCTGTGGTTGCCTGGGGCCAGCTCCCTGCTCCAACATTCCCGGCTTCAAAGCATTCCTGGCTTCAAAGCATTTCTTTTTTTTTTTTTTAAGATTTTTATTTATTTATTTGATAGACAGAGATCACAAGCAGGCAGAGAGGCAGGCAGAGAGAGAGGAGGAAGCAGGCTATCCGAAGAGCAGAGAGCCCGATGCGGGGCTCGATCCCACGACCCTGGGATCAGGACCTGAGCGGAAGGCAGCAGCTTTAACCCACTGAGCCACCCAGGTGCCCCAATCATACCCCACTAGATTTATCCCTGTAAACAAACGGAGGCAGGTGGAAGGTCCAGAACAGAAGATGGGTCAAGTAAGCCTGGGTTTAATTCAGCATCTCTATGACCATTAAAAATGCTGTTTGACAAATGATGGTGAAGGATATTTAGTGACATAAAGAGTTCATACACAGTAAAAAATACATATGTATCTGCATATGAGAGCGGTCAGCACGATCTCACTGTCACTGAATATTTACAGGTTTGGGAAACACACTTGAGGGATCCATGTTAAAGTCTTAACCTTGGTCGTCTCGATGCGGTGGAATAGTTAGTCTTGGTTCTCCGGTATTTTCCATCTTTTCTGCAATGAATATACGATACTTTAAGAAGCAGAAAACACGATTTTTGAAGTTTTATTGGCACTTCCATCGCAACAGAAACGTTGACTGTGTGGTGCTGTCCCACGGGGCAAGTGCGGAGGTCCCCTCCCACCCAAACTGACCACTGGGGGAGCAGGAAGCGCTGGGTGTTCTGGCTGTGCCCTGACCAGCTACCTCCCTCTGCTGGGGGCCAATGGAAGCCTTTTGCTTGCCTCTGCAGTCTTCTGAAGCCAGGCTCTCCGGTCAGTTTCTGTCTCTTGCCTGCGCAAACTTCCACTCAGCAGACCTGGTGCGGGGCCCCCGCGGGGCCTGGGACTTGCCCAAGTCCCTGGAAAGGGAAGCACGGGCAGCACTGGGGTGCAATCTTGGTCAGTTATGGGGCACTCCCAAAGCAGGCTTGCCAGACCCCATAAAAGAGTAGCACCAGGGCCCAGAGAGGCCAGGCTTGAAGCCCTGCACCACCTAGCAGAGTTGGGGTACCCTGTACCCCGTCATGCTGTGCGCAGCCCCCTACCCCTCCCCTGTACCTACTGCCTCTAACCCCGCTGTATGCCCACACACCCCCCTTAGCTCCGCCCTCCACCTCTTATGCTACCACCCAGGCAGGGACATGCCAGGTGACTTTGCCGACAGGCTGGTCACATCTGGGGTGAGGGGCAACAGGGGTGTCCCCAGACATCAGGAGATGGGGAGGCAGGGGTGACCCCACGGTTCCAACTGGTTGGGGCACATTCAGACACGGTGTTCCCTGAACCCTGCAGACCTCAAGTGCTGCTCACAAGGCCCCTTGAAGGTCCTAGAGGGACGCCCACGCCACCAACCTGTCGGTCAGCGGACGAGCGCCAAGCTCGGGCTCCAGACTTCACCGGCCGCCTCCGAGTGACCCCACGTGTGGGGTCCCGGGTGAGGCAGGGAACCCGTGGGCTGGCGGGCTTTCCCGGGGGACAGCACCCCTCCCACTGAGGGCAGAGGACCCCCTGAGTCAGGTAGGCCCGCTCGAAGGCCAAGCCGGCTTCGACTCGCCCCGCCCACTGGCCCGGACCCCGCCCACCAGGCCCCCGGACCCCGCCCACCAGGCCCCCGGACCCCGCCCCTCGGCCCCGGACCCCGCCCCTCGCGGCTCTGCCGCGGCGCCACTGCGCAGGCGCCAGCGCAGGTGCTTGTCGTTTGAAAGTATGGCGCCGGCGGGCCCGCGGCTGGTGCTGTGTGAGGAGAAGATCCGGGAGAAGAGCGGCCTGGCGCCTCACCACGATCTGGGTGCGCGGCGCGCCGGCTGAGGGTGCGAGCTCCCCGCCGCGGCGTCCGCAGACGGGGTCGGGCCAGAGCGCGCCGTCCTGACCGCCCTCTTGCCGAACCGTCGAAGGCGGGGGGCGGGGAAGAGGGGGACGTGGGGGCGCGGGGGGCCCGAGTGGGGGCGGGGAAGATGGGGGTCCGCGGGGGGGCGGGGGCCCCGAGTGGGGGCGGGGACCTGGGGGGCGGGGGGCGAGAGTCGAGAGAGTCAGTGGGTTTTCTTTTATTTCAAATTTTTTCAAGATACATTGATTTGCTTGATTGGCTTTGATGGGGGAGGCAGAAGGGGAGGGCGGGGACGAGCGGACTCCCCCAGCCGCGGGGCCCACGCGGGACTCGGTCCCCGGGCCGTGAGGTCGTGACCCGAGCGGAAGTGCGGCGCCTCCTCCAGTGGTGCCGCCGCCTGCTTCCGCCGAGCAGCCTGCGGCCGCGGGGCTCCTGGGCGTCCGGGGCCTCTGCGGGCCGCGCGGTGCGGCCTGCCCCGCTGTCCTGCGGGCTCGGCGTGCGCGGGAAGCGATGCCGTCCGCGGGAGCCCGACCCTCGGTAGAAGGGGCCGTGCGCGCCCTGCGAGCCTGCCGGGCCCGACGTGGCTCGGGCTGACGCTCGGCTCACGGCTGGGACCCTTCCAGCTGCCCGCGTGGTCCGCGCTGCGTTAGTGGGTGGGAGTGCGCGGCGCTTCGCTTCTACTCGTCTCGTGCAGCTTTTCCTTTCCTGTTGGACGGGCGGGGGGCGGGGTGGTGGCCGGACCGCCCGGAGCCCGAGCGGGGCTCGACGCCGCCCACGCGAGAGCCCCAGGTCGGGCTCCTTTGTGGACTCCCGCGCGGCGCGTTTACACGCTCCAGTCGGGACCCTGTCGTTTTCCAGCGCAAACATTTAGTGCTGGAACCTCAGCTGCATTCACACGTTTTCTCACATTTTCATTGCGCTCCACGTATTTTAGACTTTTCCTGGCGACTTCCTGTTGGACCTCTGGATTATTTGGGAGTGTGTTTTCTCATTGTGTGTTTGGAGGTTTTCCTTTTCCCCTTCGTTCTTGTGCCTGATTGTGGTGGTCAGTGGTCTGTCGTGGTCAGAGCCCATACTCTGTGTGGTTTTAGTTCTGTTGAGCTGGTGGCGGGTGTTTTTGGTTCACCGTCTGGAGTGTGTTGGGGGACGGGCGGGTGCCCGTGTGCACTCGAACCCTCGGCCGTGGCCTGGAGCTGGTCCAAGTGAATGTGAGTCGCTCAGTTCTCGTGGGTCCTTGTGGGCTTCTGCCTAGATTGTGTTCACTGCTGGGAGCGGAGGGTGGAAACCCGAAGCCTAAGCTGAATTGGTCTGATTCTCTTCACCGCTCGGCACGTTCTGGAGCTGTGCGTGCACGTTTGGGATTGGGAGAGAGCCTCCGGACCGGCGTGGAGCTCCTCTTCTCCGGCCATCTGCTCTGTTGCCGCATCTGCCACTGGAGCTGCTCCAGCTTTGCTTGCATTCCTGTTCTCAGGGCAGCCCTTTCCCCATCTGTGGAGCTTTACTCTACCCTTAACCCGTATCCTTGTACTTGAAATGAGGTTCTTGTAGGCAGTGGGTAGTTGGTTCATTTTTAGTTACTCTGCCAATCTGTGTTTCTTATAGTGTATTTAAACCATTTACGTTAAATGTAATTATTAATATGGGAGAGCTGAAGCGTGCCATTGTATTATTTGCTTCCTATTTATTATCTTTTTCTTCTTTTGTTTCCTGCCTTCCTATGGTTTGACTATTTTCTTAGTTTTCCTTTTTGAGTTATCTATTATATTTTTGAGCTTATCTCTTTGTGTAGTGTTTGTCATGGTTGTTTTGTAAATTACAGTGTATCCGTATAATTTAACACAGTCTGCTTGTGTGGACATTTTACCCCTTTAAGCGAAATGTAGAAACTTTATAAGCGATGTTTATCTTTTATAATTTAGTTGTCTTAAAAATTTTCTCTGTATACCTTGAAAACCATATTAGTTGTTTTTTCTTTTCTTTTACAGTCATCCAAAACTTTAAATAACTCTAGAGGAAACTTTTTTTTACTACATGTTTACCTGTTTCATTACTCTTTCTTCATTTCTGATGCTTCGGGTTTTCTTCTTTTATCTTTCCTTATTGTTTGAAGAGTTTTCAGTAGCAGTTGCCTTAGGACAGATGTGCTGGTGAAACAGTGTCTCTGTGTTTCTTCATTTGAAAACACCTTATTTCACCTCAATCCCTAAGACAGTATTTGGTGGATACAGAGTTCTGGGTTAAAAGTTCTTTTCTTTCAGCACTTGGGAATTGTGGTGCCCCTTCCTTCAGGCCTCCTTGGTTCTGAAGGATAGTCCCCTGTCCTGTGAGTAGTTTTCTCTACCAGTAATGCCTTTTCTGGTTGCTCTTGAGATTCTGCCACTGCTCTTACTTTTTAGAAGTTTATTTCTGATGTATCTGGACATGGCATTTTTTTTTTATCTTTATTCTGTTTGGAGTTTTCTCAAATACTTGAATATGTACCTGTATGTCCTTTGCCAAATTTGGTAAGTTTTCAGCCATTATTTCTTTAACTGTTAACATTTTTTCTTCTTTGTCATACTTTCTCTTCTTCTTGGAACTCTAATTGGAACTGCACGGGACCTGTTGTGACAGAAATGTTAGATCTTTTTCTGTGGACCCTTGAGGCTCTTCTCTTTTTATTTTTTTTAAGTCTGTTTTCTCTCTGCTGGTCAGATAAGACAATTTCAATCAATATGTTGCTGCATTTACTCTGGATTTTGGCTTCTGTCTTCTCCCTCCTGTTACCAAGCTGTTTCTGTGCAGTGTTTTTGATTCAGTTATTGTATTTCACATTTCTGAAATTGCTGTTTGTTTCTTCTCTATGTCTTCTGCTTTTTAGCTAAGACTTCCTATTTATCATTTGTTTCAAGAGTGTTGATAATTGTTCATTGAACTATTGCTTTAAAATTCTTTTTTTTTTAAAGATCTCATTTATTTATTTGACACAAAGAGACAGAGATCACAAGTAGGCAGAGAGGCAGGCAGAGAGAGGGGGAAGCAGGCTCCCCGCGGAGCAGAGATCCTGATGCGGGGCTCGATCCCAGGACCCTGAGATCATGACCTGAGCCGAAGGCAGAGGCTTAACCCGCTGAGCCATCCAGGCACCCCTGCTTTGAAATTTTTTTTTCTTTTTTTAAAGATTTTTATTTATTTATTTGTCAGAGAGAGAGAGATCACAAGTAGGCAGAGTGGCAGGCAGAGGCAGAGAGAGAAGCAGGCTCCCCCTGAGCAAAGAGCCCGATGCGGGACTTGATCCCAGGACCCCGGGATCATGACTTGAGCCGAAGGCAGCGGCTTAACTGACTGAACCACCCAGGCATCCCTTTAAAATTCTTGTTAAAAAGTTCTGACTCTTGTCATTTCTGTGTTGGTGTCTGTTGATTGTTTTTCCTCTTTTGAATTGAGATTTTTTTTCAGCTTTTGGTCATTTTGTATTGAGTCGTGGACATTTTGGATATTAAGAGGCTGTTTCTTATGTAAATCTCGTTGCACAGTGTTGGCACTGAGAGGGTGCTGCCTCCCTGCTGAGGTGCCGGCCAGCTTCCTGTCACATGCACACTCTGTGCATGCCTGTGGGCCACCTGGAGTAGGCGTCAGGGTCCCCTCATGCTTTCTCGGTGCTGTCCACGGTGCAAGGCAGATGTATGGTGCATTTTTTTTACTGGGTGTTGAGCTAGTGTGGGGCTCACGTCAGGATCCTGTGCTGCAAGGTGCCCATGCCCGTCCTTCTCCCATGGCCGAAAGGCTTATTTCCCTTCTGTGCTAGTCAGAGTCCATTGGTCGTTCTGGGTTGCCAGCTTCGTTGGCCCTCAGATTGGGATGTGTGGAAGACAAAATAGACCAACGCAGGGCCCTCATTGCTTGATGGTTTTCTTGAGGTCCCTAGACAGTGAGCCTCCCGTTCCCCACCCTCCCGAGGTGCCTGGTGCTTGTTTCATGCCTTGTTTTCCAGGGAGTTAGGCATAATACGTGAGTAGAAGTAGGGTGAAATGGGTCTCTTCTGTCTCGTGTGGAACTGGAGGCCCACAAACCAGTTTTAAGTTTGACTGAGATGTGTTTTGAAACATAAATATTCCTGGGGAGGTATTGGTGTGCCTAGACCCAAACTGACTTTTTAATTATAGAAACTTATTTTTGTAGCAGCATTTACTTACTGGCTGCTTGTTGAGTGTGCCACGCAGAGGCACGTGACACGCAGAGGATGACTGTGCCCTCGTGTGTAAGCGGCACGGACTAGGCAGGCTAGCTAACCGGTGGGCTTCTGATTGTGACCCCTGAGTGGAGGCTACGCAGGCGCTGGGCTGAGCAGCCAAGAGTCAAAGTAAGAGCCCGGCTAGGAGGGCCTTGCTGGTGGGGGGTGGGGCCCAACAGGGGAAGCAGGGGCGTGGGGAGCAGGGCAAGGGCTCAGAGACATTTTGGGCATAAACAAGCTGACACCTTGAGTGTAATTCTTTAATATCACTGTTCGATAAAAAGTAAGGTTAAAGTCTCATAATTTTGTGTTCGTAGCTGAGCTCCAGTCATTGTCTATTCCTGGAACTTACCAAGAAAAGATTACTCACCTGGGAACTTCTCTGGTGAACCTAACAGGTCTGAAGTCTTTGGACCTCTCACGCAACTCCTTGGTGAGTCTAGAGGTAAGTTTTAAGTTCGTTTCTTCAAAGACAACTTATTGCTGTCAGGAGCCGTGCAAAGTACATTTATAGTAAAAAAAAATACCATCTTTAGGGCACCTGGGTGGCTCAGCGGGTTAAAGCCTCTGCCTTTGGCCCAGGTCATGATCTCAGGGTCCTGGAATTGAGCCCCACATCGGGCTCCCTGCTCGGTGGGGACCCTGCCCCCCCCTCCCTGCTTGCCTCTCTGCCTCCTCGTGCGCTCGCTGTGTGTCTCTCTCTGTCAATTAAATAAATAAAATCTTTAAAAAAAAAAATACGGTCTGTCTACACCTGTGCTTACATGTAGGCTGTATACTTGGCCCTGATTGCAGGTGGCGTTTTTCTTGTGCGTCTCATTACATCTTTAAGCTACTTGGACAACCGGAAGTCCTATCTCTGATGAAGACGATTGTATCTTTAAGGGAACTAAAATAAGGCCCCAAAGACTGTTGTGTGTGCCGGTCACTGTCCATCCCTGTCTGAGCTGCGTTTTTCTTCATCCGCATTCTGTGCTTACATCTGTTTATGATCTGCCTGCTGGTGGCCTCCAACCCTTGAGTGGCAGAGCTACGGGCCCAGGGCTTCCTGCAGCGCTCCTGACACGGCGGGCGCTTGGTCCTGCTGAGCAAGGAAGAAGCCACCGGGTGATGGCAGCGCGGGACCTTGTGTGAACGCTGCTCGTGACTTCATGGAGAAGAGGCTCCCTCCATCCTTGGTAGAGAGAGACCCCCCCGACACGGGGCTGGAGCCTGCTCAGAGGCCCCCCTCCGGGCGCCAGCTTTCCCGGTCTGTGCGGTGTGAGGGCTGACTGCAGGAGACGGTGACAAGCTGGGGAAGCAGCCGTCCTCGGTGCTGTCAGGGCTCTGTGCATGTGACCTTCCGCAGCCGCTGACCACTCCCTGCGTGGGAGCCCCGGGCCGCCTCCCTAGAGCACGCCCGTCCCTGTGCTCTAACTGCCAGCCGCCCGTGGCCGGTGGGTACCGACGCCTGATTCACGGCCGGCTGAGCGTGAGCTCACTGTGCCTTCGTCCCGTTGGCAGGGTGTCCAGTACCTGACCGCGCTGGAGAGCCTCAACCTCTACTACAACAGCATCTCCTCGCTCGCCGAGGTGCTGCGGCTCCACTGCCTCCCGGAGCTCGCCGACGTGGACTTCCGCCTGAACCCTGTGGTGAAAAACGAGGCCGACTACCGCCTTTTCGTTGTGCACATGCTTCCGAAGCTCAGGCAGCTGGGTAGGTGCCACGGCCTCGCTCGCGGCAGTGCTGAGCGGCGACCTGTGCTCTCTGCTCCCTGGTTGTGCCCCGGTGTCTCACCGGCTGGGTGTTATGGGGGTGCTGCTTGGGAGGAGGGCGGGGAGCTCTGGCCACAGACACCTGCCCAGGGCGGCCCGGAGCATGGTTGGGGGGAGGGGCGGGCAGGCTGCTCTGTCACTTTGTGGCCCTCCCCAGTGTGGCTGACTGGCCTGGACATATTCTCTAAAATCTGGTGGCATTTCCTTGCCGGGCTCCCCGGGCTCCATCATAGGCTCGGCGAGGCAGTTGGATTCTTCTGGTTTCATATCCACCTGGAAGGCAGATACAGGAAGAGAAGTTCATGTGTCACACCGTCCCCCAGATGATAGGGATGGGAGAGTGAGGTTCTGTTGGCAGGTGTAGCTGCCCACTGGCTTAGGAACCTGTGTCCCTCAAAGAGACAGGTCTTTGTGTCAGGCCACAGGCAAGCTTCCAGGGTGCCTGCCAGCCATGCCCAGGGGGAGGGTCATGCTTACAGAAGCCATCGTGAGGCCTCCCCAACCCCTTCCTGGTTACCGGGAGTTGTTTTTGTCACAAGCATGTGGCTGTTGGCACTGCCAGTGCCCACCTTGTGTCGCCGCACCCGTGAGAGGGCGGCGTATGAGCCCAAGGGCACGCTGAGCACGGAGAAGGGGCTGTCTTAGAGCCTTGGCCCCTCAGTCCACCCTGTGAACGGGGGTATTAAGTGCCGAGTAGTGGTGGTGCGGGCACATCCACGGGAAGGGCATGAAGGGCAGTGTTGTTCTGTGTCCTCGGTGATCACAGTGTGTCCTCAAGCCTGAGGGCCAGTTCACTGCCCGGTGAGGCTGGGGGTGTTCAGGTGGCTCCATCTCCTGGGAGCTGACCTAACGAGACCAAAGTCAAACCGGGTCGCAGCGGCACTTGTCAGGGAAGATGGCCCACTGTCCTTCCGCGTGGTAGGTACCGAACTGGGACCATACTGTGGCTACTGGCCTGGCCGCGGCCAGACAGTGTATGCGGAGCCCCCCATGTTTTGCATCTCTCGGCTGGGAGTAGATTCTGTCGCGAACACTTTGTGCATGAGTGTGTGCCGGCTTGCCCCCGGTGCCCCGTCCTCCCTGCACTGGTGGCCCGTAGGCTCTGGGAGCCTGCCGCTCTGCTGGGCCGCACCTGCCTGGGCGTAGGGGTGGGCCGTGGGCACCAGTGACGAACCTCCATTGGTACATGTTTAGTTTGAATTTTCAGATGTTTGGAAGGAGTAAGCGCTGGTGTTCTTGCTTACCTGACTGTTATCGGCCGTTGAATTTGGCTCTTTTTCGGAAGCGTTATGGTCCACATTATTGGGAAATTCTGCCGTCTTCAGTCTTAAATCTTTACTTGTTCTTCATTATAAAGGTTTTAGATTCAGAATCTTATAGTGCGGAGAAGGGACATGATAAAGAGGGGCAGAGGGAGAGGGAGGAGCGGACTCCCCACTGAGCAGGGCGCCCAACTCGGGGCTCTATCCCAGGAGCCTGGGATCAGGACCTGAGCTGAGGGCAGACAACCGACTGAACCACCCAGGTGCCCCAGAGCATTGACTTGATGTTGGGAACCATCTTAACCCTCAAATATGCTGAGGAAGATCCAGGAGTAAGAACTGATTAGAGGCCTTCTGGGGCCCCGGGCACACAGGCGGGGGCAGTTGAAACCACGGATCCGACAGTGCAAACCCGAGGCCCAGACACCAGGCCGCGACATCCTCTCTTTTTAGCGAGTTCAGGGTTCTTATCCACAGAGATGTCTCAGACGGGCTCCGTGTGGTTGGAGAACCTCCCAGGGCTCCCAGAGCGGGCATTAAGAGAAGATCGAGCAGGGACGCCTGGGTGGCTCAGTTGGTTAAGCGGCTGCCTTCGGCTCAGGTCATGATCCCAGAGTCCTGGGATCGAGTCCCACATCGGGCTCCTTGCTCGGCGGGAAGCCTGCTTCTCCCTCTGCCTCTGTCTGCCACTTTGTCTGCCTGAGCTCGTGCTTTCTCTCTCTCTCTCTCTAAAAAATAAAGAAATAAAATATTAAAAAAAAAAAAAGAAGATCGAGCAGAGAGGGAAGTGCGCGTGTGCCGCGTGTGTCTTCCCGCGGGGCAGGCTGCCGGCCTGTGGGAGCTGAGGGGCGCCCTGTGGAGCCGGCCAGCCCTCCTGGAGGCCGCGCTCAGCATCTCTGGGAAGCCATTCCTTTCCTGGGGCTGCGCAGTGCTTAAGGGGGCCTCCTGGGGCAGTGCCGGCCCTGGGGGGATGGAAGGTCCCTAAAAGTGGTGGCAGTCCTGGTCATGTGCGGTTGGCTGCAGGGTGGGCGACGGGGGCACCTTCACTTCCACAGGGAAGCGGATGTACTTCAAGGGTGCTGGGAGGTATCCCTGTGGGGCTTGGTCATCGGGGCCTGTCACCTGCTTCGTGATTCGCTAACTTCCCTGGCACTTTCTCCCTAGATGACCGTCCTGTGAGAGCGAGCGAGCGGAAGGCATCCCGGCTGCATTTCGCGTCAGAGGAGTCACTCGGCTCAAAGCAGAGCTTCCCGGCCGGCTTCAGGGTCGGAAGGTGAGAGCAGAAGTGGTGGCCGGACGCAGGGAGGAGCGGTTCAGACTCGCCTGCGGCTAGAACGTTTCCCCGCAAGATCCAGACTTCCCTGTGTGCCCACTGCCGCTTGGAGGGCAGCTGTGCGGAAGAGGAGAGGCTCTGCCCAGGTTTTCCACAGTTATTTTTAATGTTAGAATGTTTATTAAAGGGACGCCCGTAAAATCAAATGGCGTGAGAGGCTTGTGATGCGAAATCACGGCCCCTCGTTCCCTCCCGAGCGCAGGCCTCGGAGGCGGCCGCCGGCACTTCCGCGCTTGTGTCTGCTCGCGGGCGCTGACTGCCGCCGTGGGGCACGGTCCTTCCTGCGGGCCCTGCTCCGTGGCCAGTGGCCGGTGCTGGCTCTGCCGTGTGTGGCCGGGCTGTGGGACCGGCATCTCTGGCCTGCCCGTGCCCCGCTTCATGCCCCCTCCCGGCTCTCGTCAGCTGCACTGTTGTTTAACTGCCCCGCGAGGGTGACGGCGGTGCGGCGCGTTCTGAAACCGTAAAGCGTCTTCGTGGTCTGCAGGTTGATTTTACTTCCGTTGGTTAGCGCGTTTTTAAGATTTTCTTATTTGTCAGAGAGGGAGAGGGAGAACGAGCACACCGGCAAAGGCAGCAACAGGTGGAGAAAGAAGCAGGCTTCCCGCTGAGCAGCGAGCCCAATGTGGGGCTTCACCCCGGAACCCTGCGACCGTGACCTGAGCCGAAGGCAGATGCTTGACTGAGCCCCCGGGCGTCCGTACGGGTGGATCTCAAAGGGCATGTCTGCCTTGCTTGTGCCAGGGTCATCGACTGTAGGCCGCGTTGCTCTGTCTAAAGCCTTCAGAGGTCTCCTTGCGCCATAGGCCTTAGCTTGTCCTTCGGTTCCGCAGCGTACGGGCCGACCTGTTCTTTTCCGAGGCGGCCTGGAGTGCGAGTACCCGTGGTTCTGCGGATCATACGATCTCTTTCTCAACTTTGGAATTCTGCCTCTGTCGCGTGAAGGCGCCCCTAGGTAATCCTTCAGCAAGTGGCTGTGTTGCAGGACAACTTCATTTACAGGAACAGGCCGGGCGCTGGGTTTGAGCTGTGGCCACGCTTTGCCAGTTTCTGTTCTGATGTCTCAGGATCAACTCCAAATCCTTGGGGTCTCTTGTTCCTCAGATCCCCTTTATCTCTCCCACTCTCCTTACTTCCCCATTTCAAACCAGACTAAGTACTGTGTAGACAGCTTTTCCCAGTACAGTGTGCGATGGTCTGGATGTTTGTGGCCCCCAAACTCCTACGTCCAACCCTAACCCGGTAGGTGATGGTGTTGGGAGCCGAGGAAGTCTTCAGGGCAGAGCCTCAGGGATGGGCGTGGCGGCTCGCAGAGAGGCAAACCGCCCAGAATTCCCTAGCCCCTTCCTCCACGTGGGATTCTGAGTCAGTAGTGTCGGCTTCTGACTTTGCTCTTCCATCTTTTCTTGGGTCTTCCGGGGCCTTCACCGCTCTGTGTGAGCCGTCAGTTTGTTGGTATCCGAGAAGGACCTTGATGGGACTCTGACTGCGGCCGCGGTGACCCTTACAGATGGGATTGGGAGGGTCTGACGCCGTGACAGTTGAGTCCTCGTCCGTGCGAGCACAGGGTGTCTGCGCGTGTGTTAGTTCTTGATTTCACTTAGCTTTTGTGAAATTTGTGCTTTTGCTCAAACAGATCTTGCACACGTGTTGTTAGATTACGCCTAATCTGTCATTTGGGGATGCCACTGTAAATGGTGCTGTCCTGCTTCACTTTACACGCCATACCTTATTGGTGTGTAGGAAAGGCCTGACTTGTATGTTCCCCTTGCGTGTGTGTTTCCTAGAGTTGATGTCACGAAGTGCCACAGACTAGGTGACTTAAAATAACAGAACTCTGTTGTTTCACCATTGTTAAGGTAGAAGTCTGAAATTAAGATGTTGGGGAGTTGATTCTTCATGGAGGCTGTGAGGGAGAACCCGTTCCCTTACTCTTCTCTTGCTTTGCTGGAAATCTTTGGTGTTCCTTGGCTTGCAGATGTATCTTACCAGTGCTGTGTCTTCACGTGGCTGTCTTCTTTCTCCCTGTGTGTTTTCACAGAATCTCTCCTTTTAGATGCTTGTTTCTGTATCCCAGTTTCTCCAAAAGGTGCCAGTCAGGTTGGATTAGGGGCAGAACCTAATCTCATATTAACTTGATTACCTATGCGAAGACCCCATTTCCAAATCAGGTCACGTTCTGAGGTACATGGTGTTGGGACTTCCTATCTTTTGAGAGGGACACAATGCAAATCATAACTCCTTGTATTTTGCAGCCTTATTTTACAGGAGGTTTTCTCCCCCTTGTTTTTGGTTCATCCTTGAGGATTTTCTACATAGAGGATCATGTATCTCTGACAAAGACTTGATTTCTTCCTTCCCAATCTGTATACCTTTTATTTCCTGTTCTTGTCTTACTGCATTAGCTGAGACTTCCAATATGATGTTTAAAAGGAGGAATCAGAGGGGACGCCCTTGCCTTGCCCTACTTATAAGGACGTGCACCGCTAAGTGGGATGTTAGCTACAGGTTGTCACAGATGTCCTTTATGTAGTTGAGGAGTTCCCCTCTATTCTTAGTTTGCTGATCACTGTTATCACGAATGGGTGTTGGGTTTTGTCAAGTGCTTTTTCTGTCATGATATGAGCATGTGAGTTTTCTTCTTTAGTCTTTTGAAGTGATGATTGCATTGATTGATTTTCAAATGTTGAACCAGCCTTGCATACCTGGAATAAATCCCACTTGGTTGTGGTGTATAATTCTTTTTGTACGTCATTGGATACAATTTGCTGGTATTTTATTGAGGATTTTTGCATCTATGCTCATGAGAGCTATTGGTCTATAGTTTTCTTGCATGTTATAATTAGGCTGACCACGTAGAATGAGTTAGGAAATATCCTCTCTGCTTCTGTCTTCTAGAAGAGATTATAGAGAATTGGTATAATTTTTTTCTTTAAATATTTGATAGAATTCACCAGTGAAACATTTGGACCTGGTATTTTAGAGGGTTATTAATTATTGACTCAATATCTTTAATATATGTAAACCTAGTCAGATTATCCATTTCTCTTTGTATGAATTTCAATAGAATGTGTGTTTCCAGGAACTGGTCTGTTTCATTAGATTATCAAATTGTGGGCTTAGGGTTGTTCATAGTTTTATTATCCTTTTTGTGTTCATGGGATCTGTCATCATGATCTCTCTTTCACTTCTGATACTGGTAATTTGTGTTCTTTTGTTCTTAATTAACCTGGCATGGAAGTTTTTCAATTTTATTTCTAAAGAACTAGCGTTTGTTTTTTTTTATTTTTCTCTGTTGATTTCCTGGTTTCAGTTTCACTGATTGTTGCTCTAATTTTATTTCTTTTCTTCTGCTTACTTTGGATTTAATTTGCTCTTCCTTTTCTAAATTCCTAAAATGGAAGCTTGGAGCTTGGATTATTGATTGTAGATTTTACTATTTTCCTAATGTATGAATTCAATGCTATAAATTACATTCTAAATAGTGATTTCACTGTATCCTGCAAGTCTTGACAAGGTGTGTTTTCATTTTCATTTAATTCAAAATATTTGTAGATTTCTCTAGAGATTTCTTCTTTGACTCATGCCGTGTATTATCCAGGAATTTGCTCTTTAATCTCCCAAGTATTGGGGATTTTCCAGTTCTCTTTCTGTTATTGATTACTAGGTTAATTCCATTGTGGTCTGAGAGCAGATACTCTACGAATTCTTCTCTTTTAATTTTGTTAATATGTGTCTGATGGCTCATAGTGTGACTTGTAAGCTCGAGAAGAATGTGTTATCTGCTGTTGTTGGATGCAGTGGTCTACAGGTGTCAGGACCCCCATTGGACTGATGGTGCTGTTGAGTTCAATGGCGTCCTTACTGACTTTCTGCCAGCCGGGCCCATACAGGTCACGGATGTTACAGTCTTCTTGGAGAACGGAGCCCCTATCTTTATGTAACGCCTCTTTCATTCGTGAAAACATTCCTTGTTTGAAAGTCCACTCCATCTGAAATTACTGTAGCTACTCTTGCTTTCTTTTGAATAGTGTCAGCGTGATATATTTGTTTTTAATCCTTTCCTCTTTTTTTTTTAAGATTTTATTTATTTGAGGGATAGAGAGATAGAGAGAGAACACGAGTGAGAGAGCACAAGCAGAGGACCAGCGGAGGGAGAGGGAGAAGCAGACTTCCGACTAAGCTGGGAGCCCGATGTGGGGCTCGATGTCAGGACCCCCGAGATCATGGCCTGAGCCAAGGGCAGCTGCTTGACCGACTGAGCCCCCCAGGCGCCCCTAACCCTTTATTTTTATCCGTGTACGTCTTTATATTTAAAATGGGTTTCGCGTAGGTGACTTGTAAATGGATCTTGATTTTGAACCATGTTGAATCTCTTTGCGTTGGAACGTTTAGACCATTGATGTTTAAAGGGTTATCGATAGGGTTGGATGTATATCTACCACGTTCATTTCTGTTTTCTTTGTTCCTATTCTTGTCTTTTGCTCTGTTTCTTCCTTTTGTGGTTCTAAATGAGTGTGTTATACCATCCCATTTTCTCTCCTTGGTTAGCATATTAGTCACACTTATATTTTTACTTTTTTTAGTGGTTGCCCTAGAGCGTGAAGTAGACTTTTACACCTAATCCAAGTCCACTTTCAGGTATGCTTGCACTGCTTCCCTGGTGGTGGCAAAACCTCACACTCGCAGAGCGCTCTTAATTCCACCTCCTGTCCCTCGCATTACAGGTGTCGTCACTCATTCCATTGATGCATAAGCTATAATCATATAGGTAGTGTGTGGGTACCCGTAATCAAATACATTGCTGCTGTCATCTGTTAGATCAGTTAAGAGTAAGATAAAATAAAAATTTTTATTTTATTCCTTCTCAGTGCTCTTCCTTTCTATATAGATCTGTTTCTAGCCTGTATCATTCTTCTCTCTAAAGAACTTCTTTTAACATTTCTTACGAGGTCTATGGGACGCCTGGGTGGCTCAGAGGGTTGAGCCTCTGCCTTCGGCTCAGGTCATGATCTCAGGGTCCTGGGATCGAGTCCCGCATCGGGTTCTCTGCTCAGCGGGGAGCCTGCTTCCGCACCCCGTCTCTCTGCCTGCCTCTCTGCCTACTTGTGATCTCTGTCTGTCAAATAAATAAATAAAATCTTAAATAAAAAAACAAGGGACGCCTGGGTGGCTCAGTGGGTTAAGCCGCTGCCTTCGGCTCGGGTCATGATTCCAGCGTCCTGGGACCGAGTCCCGAATCGGGCTCTCTGCTCAGTGGGGAGCCTGCTTCCCCACCCCCTCTCTCTGCCTGCCTCTCTGCCTACTTGTGTGATCTCTATCAAATAAATAAATAAAATATTAGAAAAAAACAAAAAAAAAACATTTCTTACGAGGTCTACTGGCAACACATTCTACTATCTGGTTATCTGAGAAAGTCTTCTTTTCTCCTTCGCTTTTTTTTTTTTTTTAAAGATTTTAGTTACTTATTTGACCGAATAGGAGAGCAAGCGCAAGGAGGGGGAGTGGGAGAAGGAGAAGCACACTTCTCGCTGAGCAGGGAGCCTGATGCAGGGCTGGATCCCAGGGCCCTGGGATCATGACCTGAGCTGAGGGCAGGCACTTAACCGACTAAGCCCCCCAGGCGCCCCCTCGACTTTTGAAAGATAATCTTGCAGAATACCAAATTCTAGGGGGCAGGTTTTCTCTCAGCAATTTCAATACTTGACTCTTGTGCTGCTTGCATGATTTCTGAGGGCGAGTCTGATGTAATTCTTGTATTTGTTCCTCTACACATGAAGTGTTTTTTCCCTTTGGCTTATTTCAGCTTTTTTTTTTCATTTTCTTTTATTTTCTCCAGGTTGGTTATGGTATTCCTTAATGTAAATTGTGGTGTTTGTTCTGCCAGTGTTCTCTGAGCTTCCTGCGTCTGTGATCTGGTGTCTCACACTGAGGAAATTTTTAGACTTTAAATATTTTTCATGTTTCTTTTTCTCTTTCTGACAATCTCATTAAGCATGTGTTATACCTTGTGGTTGTCCATTGTCCTTCAACTCTTGGGTGTTCTCTGGTGGGTTTTTCCAGTCTTCTTCTCTCCCTGTTTTTCGGTTTGGGAGGATCGTATTGAGCTGTCCTGAGGCTCAGAGATTCATCCCTCGGCTGTGTCCGAGCTACTGACGAGCCCATCGGAGACTTTCTTCATTTCTCTTTCGGTACATTTGATCCCTAGCATTTCTTTTTGAGTCTTTCTTAGAATTTCGTCTCTCTGCTTTTATTTCTCCCATGTTCCTGTATATTGTCTGCTTTTTCCTTTAGACCTCTTGACATCATTACTTATCATTGTTTTAAACCCTGGTCTGATAATGCCAGCATTTCTGCCATAGGGGAGTTCTGATACTTGCTCTTCCTTTTCACAACTGTTTGGCGTTTGGAGGCCCTTGAGACTCCAGATGCGTTTAGGGTGTGTTTCTCGCTCCTGCCAAAGACACCGTCGGGATTTTGACATGTATTGCGCTGATTCTGTAGGTTGCTTTGGGAAGTGCTGACACTTTAACAATGTAAAGTCTTCCCATCCATGAAGGTGGGACGTGTTTCTATTTATTTAGGTCTTCTTTAATTTCTTCCGGCAATATTTTGTAGTTTACTTGTCCTTAACAGTCTCAAGACTGAACTGTCACAGAGTTCAGAGCTCAGAGAGCCTCATCATGGCCTGGCGCAGCCTCGTGATCCAGAGGTGACTGGGAGACCCGTGAGACAGGAACGTGTCAGGTTTCTGTGGGCAGACCTAGAAAGAGGACCCAAGTCCCCTTCCCTTTGCGGTGGGCCGGGAAACTCTCAGAGGTAGAAAATAGTAAATAGTATCGATTTCTTAAAGTCTGATCAGATATCATAACACCAGCACTCATAGTATGTGACTGAGTATTACCGTTTAAGAGATTTTGTAAGCTGCCTGTGTTGGAAATGAACTGCCCTCGGTGTGTGTCCGCCTCCGTGCTGAGGACCGCCGTTGGTAGGGACGCTGTGTGGTAGAGCACCTCATGCTCAGTATGGAGAGATTTTCACTTAATGTAAAGACAGAAATTCGGAACACCGTGCCGAATTTAACTTTCTTGACAGCTGACACGATGTGGATATGCTAGGAAGAGAACACACTAGGGGATGTCAGAACAGGAGCTTTCTGGACCTTTCTGGACCTTTCGTTCTTGAGTGGACCCTCCTGGGTTTCCGTGCCGTGTTGAGATGGCATGGTGACGTCACATCAGCGCTTGTCCTGTGGATGTCTTGCACTGACTTCTTTAATAGAGGCACTGGGAGCCATTTTCTGCCACACACCAGCTCCTTCCTGGAGACCCCGTGGCCGTGCCGGAGCCCTTGTCTTCCATCACAGGGTCTGTGTGCACTGGTACGGGACGCTGCCTTGAGCGGCAGCACTGAGTTTGCTTTTCCTTGCAGACCGTGCCACTCTAGGGCCCTGTGCGCTGACCCCTCGGCCAAGAAGTGCTTGGTCATGGATGCAGATGACGAGGCAGTCCTGAACCTCATTGCTGAGTGCGAGTGGGACTTGAGCAACCCTCCTGGGAGCACAAGTTCCAGCCAGAGGGAGCGAGAGGCCGACCTCCATAGTTCTCAAGGTAGGCTGCTACTCCCCCGTGAAGGCCCAGTGGGCCCGGCCTGTGCTGGGGAGCTGGTCCTCTCTGGCCTCCTGAAACACAGCTGCACTTTCCAGAAAACTGACCTTTACCTGTCGGATCCTCGTGACGTCTCTGTGAACTTGAAAATACTAGTGGTTTGGATTCTAGAATTGTGACAGATGATGTCAACGTAATTGAGTACACAGTTCCGCACGCATATGGCTGTTCACACTGTCCTTCCTCAGGCCACGATTTTACTTACAGGGAGACCCGAAAGTTCAGAGTAGACGGGCAGAGTGCCCTGTGGTTGGTGACACTGGTGTCCGTCCCCACCGCGAGGGGTATTCAGTTGGCTTAAGAGACGCCTGGGGCTGGGCCGGCCCCGTCCAGAACTTCAGCCGGACCCGGACGTTGGGAGTCTTTGCGGTGCGCGGGCTTCCCCACAGCTTTGCTCGGGGCCGCCGTTTTCCACCAGGACCCGTGTGTGTGTGCCAGCTCCATTCCTTCTGTTTCGAGTTTCGGGGAAACTTTCCTGAAGACAACAGGTTAAGGCACTAATTTGGGCTAAAATCCCGGGATTCGCCGGCTGGCACGAGGACATGTGCGCGGCGGGTGTCCTCGCCAGCTCGTCGCGCTCGGTCTTCTCAGCTGCGGCTCCTGCGGGCGCGCTCGTGCTCCTCATGGTTCTCGCGCCCTCTTCCCTGCAGACCGCTGGAGGGACATTGCTGTTCCCGTCTGCGCCCCTCCTGTTTTCCCTTCTTAGTCTTGGGTCGGAAGAGTCCTTTCTCTGTGGTTCCCTCCGTGCCGGCCCTTCCTCAGCTGCAGGTGCTGCGGCCCCCCGGCCTGCCCAGTGTGTGCCCGACCGCGCTCGGAGAGAGGAGGCTCTCGACGCCAGCTTGCGAGTTCTGTCGCCTCTGTGGTGTGTGCTCTCTGGGGGCCGCTTGGGTCACGGGAAACCTCTGCCCGCCCCACGCCTGTGAAGAGGTGACGGGGCCCGTCTGTTAATTCAGCCGACGAGCCTCTCTGCACCCGGCCAGTGTCTGCGCGCTGGCCTGGCGCGTCCTCCTCCTGCGAGTGCACCTGCACTGCCCCTTTTCCCGTTTAACCGCGTCCCCGAGAGCTGTCACACGCCGTCAGAAGGCAAAGGGAGAATTTCGGATGGAATGCAACTTTTCTAATGTTTTCCAATGAAATAGAATCCAGACATCTGTTGAGCCCTCGGTCAGCACAGCCGCAGTGTGGGGACTCCATCAAGAAGGGTCCTGAGAGGAGGAAGGGCAGCTCTCGAGGCTGGGGTCCAGAAAAGAGGCCTCAGGACCAGTACAGTGGGGAGCCGCCCCTGCAGTGTGGACAGCACGTGCGCTTCGGCCCACACCCAGGTGAGCCATCTCGGGCCTACAGCCCCATCCTTCCCCTACAGCCCTTTGTAATTCCCGGTGCTGGATTTTTGCTCCTCCTTTGTTGTGCACGTTGAGGTGCTCTTGGGCGGACTGTGCGCGTGTGCACGCATGCACGCACCTGGGCGCACACGCACGCACGATCGCCTTTCTCAGTGCAGGCACTGGCCGCTGCGGCCGAAGAACTTGGTCTGCTGAGGGCTGTGTTCCGCCCTCCCTTACAGATTCCACAGACGTTGAGGACTCGACCCTTTCTCAGAAGTCAAGTTTGTCAGCACAGAAGGTGTCACATCCATTGCCCGCTCCTGAAAAGTACAGAAAGCGAAGAACGCCTGGCAGGAGAGCCCAGGCACCTGCAGACCAGGAGGGTCTGAGACGCCTGGAGAGGCCGACCGTGTCCTCGAGCCCCGAGGAGACTCTGAGCAGGCAGAGTGGCTCGGAGGGCCGGAGCGAAAGGACCTTGTCTCGCTCAGAGGTGTCAGAGCCTGAGGACGAGGGGCCCTGCAGCAGGAGTGGCACCGGAGAGGTGAGTGGGAGCGCGAAGCAGGACTAGATGGTGAGGCAGGGCTGCTGAGCCCCGCCGTGCTCCCTCTCCCACCCCTGCACTCGCCGGCCCCCAGCCGGAGACGCTTCTCTATGGGTTTCTCCCCAGCACTGCTGCGTCTTGGTCTGTCGGAGGTGTCCTTCCGGGCTCCGTGCCGCCTCCCGCCACCTTCGGCGCTTTGAGGCAGGAGTGTAGGCACAGGCACGGGGCAGTTCTGTGCTTGTCGCAGAGGCAGAATCTGTCCTCTTGGCCAGGGAGCCATCGAGGGTCCCGGTGTGGCGGTGTCCTACATGTGCATCCTGTGGTTTTCCGGAGGCCTCATCCTGGGTAAGGACTGAGAGTCCTCCCGGCCTCTCAATGACCCAGAGGCACATGCGCGGTGACTCGGTTGCTGTTGTCCCTGGGTTTGTTGGAGGCAGGAAGTGGTGGGAATTGGGCTGACCGCAGGCGGCGCAGGCAGCGCAGACTGGCCAGGTGGTCGGCCCCATCGCTGGTTTGGCGGACACGAGGAGCCGGCCTCCCACGGGGTGGTCAGGGGAGCGATTTTGCTCCCTGTGGTCGGTCCTGAGTTGCGAACAGGGAGAAAAACCAGGACAGCTATCACTCCAGTGATCGAGTTCTGGCCACCGGGCCAGTTGTTACAAGGGTCATGGTTTGGCCCCCTGGCTGGTTGCTGTAGGTCGAGGGTCAGAGAAGGCTGCTCTCGGAGACGGTCTGCTCATGGCCTGTACGGTCAGTCTCTCAACTGTTTGGATTGAGGGAAAGAAGAGAAATGAGGCCATCTTTGAGATAGGAACATGCCTGGGCCCTTCCCGTGCCCCAGAGGCCTGGCCTCACTCTCCGCCCAGTGCAGAGCTTCGCTCAGAGAACTCGTACAGGTGCTGTGGGGCTGGGACTTTGCAGGAGGAGCCCACAAGGCCTTTGCGGCCTCGTGGAGACCATCCTCACAACGGGCACTGCCCTTAGCTCCTCAGGTGGCAGACGGAAGCTTGAGTGAGCGCATTGAGGACCCTAGCTCTGTCACCCGTGCCTGAGGACAAGTGTCCAGACGCGGCTTCCGATGGAGGTGTTAGTGCCCGGTGCTCCCTGGGACGCTCAGCCTTAGCTTGTGGGGGCGAGTGCTAGGCTTTCGTGTCTTCATGCTGTCCCTCCCCTGTGGGACCTTGGGCAGAGCGGTGCTCACTTGCTTGGCCTGCTCCTGGGGGGCCTGGGGTGGGCAGCGGTGGCAGGGGTTGAGGAGCTGTCCCCGCTGAAGTGGCTTTACCTGCTTGCCTCCTTGCAGGGTCTCTGCTCTTCGGAAGTTCCTTAAGTGGAAAAGCCCTCTGGAGGTTAGCTCACTGCAGAGCCCTAAGTGGGGCTCTCCCCAGCCTTCTGCTTGGAGCTGCTTCCTGGGGCCTGGGGCTAACCTGTGTCCCAGTCCCGGTGGTCGGTGGTCGGCCCGGAGACAGGTGTGAGCTTCTTTGCCCTCCCTTGCCGAATCCCCAGACACGTAGGAAGTGGGCAGGAGAGCAGAGGCCAGCCCTCTTCTTGGATAATTTTTCTAAATTAACAAATTTAATAATTTATCTAAATTTCTAATTTAGCTAAATAATTTCTAAAAGGAGGAAAAGAGAGAGACGATGTGCACGCTGACATAGCCCTGGTGGGATGGGCCTTGGATGGAGTTGTGATGGTCTCTCCTGGCAGCCCTTCTGCCCACCTCATCCTGGCCTGACCACCATCTGGGCCAGTGTGTGATGTCATTAAATTCAGGGCTTTCCAGGAGCCCGCGACCATTGAGGCCGAGATTGGCTCTGATGGGTCTCCAGCCTCCAGGGGTCCCCGTGGACTGGATCGAGAGGGCCCACAACAGGCCATTGTGAGAGTTGTCACAGCCTTAGAGCTTAAACCGCGATGTGGATTTCATGACCATCAATTCAGTGTGACTCCTTCTCATGCATCCTTTAGTTCCTCTTGGAACAGGGATGTCGCCGGAGATGCACGTCCTCATGCCACCTCTGCAGCCTGTGGCATCTGGACGGCCCATGCTGCCCCTGTGGGGTGACGGTGTCAGCATGAGCGTGGAGGGTGCCAGGGGCTTCTCATCAGGCAGTAGCTCCTGGTCTCAGCGTCACAGCTCTCTCTCCATTGCAGGTGGCTCCCCAGCTCTACTCCTCTGTGCCACCCGGGAAGAAGGCTGCGCTGGAGGTGGCGCTTCTGGAAGCGCTCCTCGACCTGGTGGACAGGTACTGGAACGGCTGCAAGTCCCTGCACGGCAACGAGGTGTTCCGGGGTGAGTCAGGAAGGAAGGTCCTCTCAGACCCGCACTCGGGGCCCCTCCAGGCAGCGTTCCGTTCGCACGGGCTGCTCTGCTGAGTTCTGTCTGGGCCCACACTTGTTCGCTCCTCCCCGTTGGCCGGCATTGTCCCCCTGCACTGCATGGAACATCCGGACAGCCTCCTGCAAAAGCAGCTGCTGGCTTCCGTGGGGTGTGGGACATGAGGGGTGTCGTGCAGGCCTCTGGCTGTTGGTTTTCCCACCTAGTGGCACCCTTGTGTTTACAGAGATGCACGGTCACCTGGTTTTGTTGGAGACGCTGTTCACAGATGTCTGATCCTCGTTGTTCTTATGGGAAGGTTTAGAAAGATCAAAAAGCTACCGCTATTTCCTTTGCACCCTCTAAACATGTGATCATGTGCAGGGCCCTGGTTTGCTGACTTTTCACTGGGAATGAGGCTCAGGAGGGTGGTCCCTCCCCAGGGAGGACTTGGCTTTGCTTCGGCCTGTGCCTGGTGCGCAGGAGCGCACTGCGCACCCTTCTTCCAGAGTGTGAGATGCTGCACCCCGGGGCGGCGGCTATCTCTTTCTCCCACAGCTCAGGGTTCAGCCTTCAGTGTCCCAGTGGGAGCAGGAGCTTGCCGACAGGTCCTTCCTTTCCGCAGACCATGAGCCCTGCCTGTTGCTGAGCTGTATGCTCAGTGTCGTGGCCCTTTAGCTTCTCCTCCTGCAGTCAGGACTCCCCAAGGAGCTGGAGCCCCTGGCTCCTCATCCCGTAAACCTCACCCTTTCTCCCGGTCATGGAGCTGCCAGACCGGGTTGGGGGTCCAGGCCAGGAGCAGGCAATGCAGTGGAAGAGAGCGTGGCAGGCCACTAGGTCTTCCAGCCAAACGGTCCGGCCATGGCCTTCTCTTCAGGGACACCTTCGCTGCAGAATAAAACTTTTCCTGTCTCTCCGCCTCTCACTCGTGATTGGACGGTTGGATATACAGAAACCTGAGTGAGGTGGTGTCAGTGGTACGCATGTGCCTTCGCCAGGCTCCATGCTGGTCCGTGTTTTTGAGGCGTGTAGTTTGTGTTGCTCAAGATGTATGAACGGGTCTTGTTTATACTTTGTCCTTTTCACATAAACGCCATCCAACGTTTGGTTTTTTACTCCCAGCTCAGGCAAGACATATTTTGTCCTCGGTGCAAGCATTTACAGCAACTCAGGATAGTTCAACAAGTGTGAGTGAGGAAATGAGCTTCCTTAAGCTGGAAAATAAGTCTCTGCAGAAGCGCCTTGCTGAGCAGCAGCGGTACCACGTGAGGATGCGTGAGCTGGTGTCAGACCTCAGCGAGGCGCGGAAGCAGATGGTAAGCGCGCCTTCGTGTTACTTTCGTCCGTGCACACGTTGGGTAAGGGCACTGTTTCGACTCCATGGAGCAGAGGAACACTTCAGGGCGCCTGGGTGGCTAGGCGGGTTGAGCCTCTGCCTTCAGCTCAGGTCATGATCCCGGGGTCCTGGGATCAAGCCCCGCATCAGGCTCTCTGCTCAGCGGGGAGCCTGCTTCCCCTCTCCCTCTGCCTGCCTCTCTGCCTGCTTGTGATCTCTGTCTGTCAAATAAATAAAACCTTTTTAAAAGGTCGGGGCGGGGGGGACACTTCCCCTTAGCTGCCATCAGGCCATAGCAGCAGGGCTCCCCACCCCCTGCCCCCAGGCACTGCCTCCTGCATGCCTCCCAAACCCTACACAACAGGGGTTTGAAGATCACAGCAGCCTTGCCTGTCCTAGCACTACCTCTCCTGTGTGAGAGGCCAAGTGCGGGTGAGAGCATAGATGAAGCTGGGCTTGAGGTAGAGATTTTGTGGCCCCAGTGCTTACTGGCCCAGGCTGCCGAGACTACTGGTGAGAGAGGCTCCAGTTAGCTGGGTGATCCTGGGGTCCCTGCTGCTGTCCTGCCTGCACCAGCCAGCACAGGCCCATGATGTGCTGTTGGACCGGAGGGACTTCCTCCACCAGGTGGTGCCCAAGGGCTGCCAGAGCCAGCACAGCCGAGACTCCTGGCTGGGCAGGGCTGTCCTCGTCCTTCCTAACCTCATGATAAGACCATTACATCTAAATGCCTATGTTAAAAAAATGGAAAGATCTCAAGCAACCTAATTTTATACCTCAAGGAACTGGAAAAAAAAAAGCCAACTAAACCCCAAAGTTAGCAGGAGGTAGGAAGGAAATTGTAAACATCAGAGCAGAAATAAATGAAAGAGAGAATTAGAAAAATAATGGGGGAAAAAAACTAAGTTGAGTTTTTGAAAAAAATACACAAAATTCACAAACCCTTAGTTAGACTAAGAAAAAAAAAGACTTAAAAGCACAAATGAAAGAGGAGACATCACAGTGGATGCCTCAGAAATAGAAAGGGTTATAAGGGAGTGTTATGAGTGCTTTTAAGGGGGCATACTGGACAACCTAGAAAAAATGGGTAAATTCCTAGAGACATACATCCTGCCAAGACACACATCAAGAAAATAAAGGGTGCACCTGGGTGGCTCAGTTGGTTAAGTGTCCGACTCTTGATTCTGGCTCAGATCATGATCTCTCAGGGTCATGAGATCAAGCCCTGTGTTGGGCTCCATTTGGGATTCTCTCTCTCCCTCTGCCCCTTCCCGCTGCTCCTGTGTGTGCACCACTACCCACCCCCTAAAGAAGAAGAAAGTCTGAACAGACCAATAACAAGAAAGGAAATTGAGCAATAATAAAAAACCTCCCAAAAAAGAAAAGCCCAGAACCAAATGGCTTCATGGCATAATGCTACTGCATATTTCAGGAAAAATTAATACTCTTTCATAAAAGCTTCCAGAAAACAGAAATAGAGGGAACACTTCCATACCCATTTATGAAGCCGGCATCACCCTGATAGCAAAAAGGAAAAACACCACAAGAAATCTAGAGGCTAATATCTCTGATGAACATAATTTAATATGTTCCACGATAAAGTACTAAGAAATCACATTCAAGAACACATCAAGAAAAGTATATACTATTACCAAGTGGGATTTCCTCCTGAAGTGTAAGGTTGGTTCAAAAATGCTCTTTAATATACCACATAAACAGATGGAAAGAGCAGAACCACACAATCATTTCAATAGATGGGGAAAAGCATTTGACAAAACTCACCATTCCATCCATCATAAAAAGTTTCAAGAAAATAGATAAAGTTTCCTCAACACCTTAAAGGCCACTTAAGATAAGGCCACAGCTATCATGTGATCGGTGGGGGAAAACCAAACCTTGCTTTCTGAGCTGAGAACCGCCACTGGACACAAACTCACACTCCTGTGTGGCCTGCTCAGCACAGCACTGGCAGTGGCAGCAAGAGCACGAGGGAGATCAGAAAGGAAGAAGGAAGATCATCTGTTTGCCAGGACAGGGTTGCGTGTATAAAAAAAATTTTTTTTTTTAATTTTGAAGATTTTAGTTATTTATTTGACAAGAGATCACAAGCAGGCAGAGGCAGGCGGGGGTGGGGGGAGCAGGCTCCCCGCTGAGCAGAGAGCCTGACGCAGGGCTTGATCCCAGCACCCTAGGGTCATGACCAGAGCCAAAGGCAGAGGCTTAACCTGCTGAGCCACCCAGGCACCCCGCATGTATAAAAAAATCTTAAAGACTCACAGCAACAACCACAAAAATGCCTTAGAACTAATAAATGCAGTGAAGTTACGGGACTCAAATCAATATAATAGAATCAGTTGTTTCTCTATGCCGACAACTTATCTGAAGAGGAAACAACCCTATTTATGATAGCATCAAAAAGAATAAAGTACTTAGGAATTTATTTAACCAAAGAGGTTAAAGATTCTAACACTGAGGACTATAAGACGTGGACGAAAGAGGTCGAGGACATGAATGGAAGAATATCCCATGTTCAGAGATTGAAAAATTATTAGTGTTCGAAAATCCACCTCCTGTAGGTCACCTACAGATTCAGGGCAATCCCCATGAAGATTCCAGTGGCATTTTTTTCAGAAATTAAAAAGAAACATAAAATTTAAATAACTATTTTTCTTAAAATTTGCATTCTCCTTTTTCTATTTTTGTGAAAGGTCTCCAGTGGCCAAAGCTATCTCAAAAAAAAAAAAAAAGTTGGAGATCTCACACTCCCTCATTTCAAATTCTATTATGAAGGAAGCTCTGGTCCTTGGAGCAGCACGGTACTGGCATAAAGACAGACAGGTGGATCGGTGGAGCAGAATGGAGACCCAGAACTCACCCCATAGATCACTGGGTACCAAGAATACACAACGGGGAAAGGACAGTTTCTTCAATAAATGGTGCTGGGGAGACTGGGTCCTTCAGGCCATACACAGATGTCACCTCAGAATGGATTAAAGATTTAAATGTAAGACTTGAAACTATAGAATTTCTAGGGGAAAAAAAAGCTCCTTGATAGGGTCTTGGTGATGATTTTTTGAATTTGACACCAAAAGTACAGGCAGCAAAAGCAACAATGCTTTAACAAGTGAGACTCCGTCAGACGAGCTTGTGCCCGGCAGAGAAAGGTGTCCCCCACCTGAAACGGTGGCCTGCGGGCTGGGAGGACGCGGCTGCCGGGGCTGGGGAGGGGCTGGGGAGGGGCGGCGCCGCGGCCGCGGGGGACTGACCGGTCCAGGACCGTAGCTGCTCGTGCCCGGGGCGGGTCTGCGAGCTTGCTGTGACGGTAGCTTCGCGGCGCTGTCCTCACCGGGAGAACCGCTCGCTCTGCGCTCGAAGGGACGTTCACCTGCCTGACCGTGTGGACGCGGCCGGCGCCCGCGCTCTCCGGCAGCCCCGTTTGCCTCGCTGACCGGCGTGGCTGAGGTCTCGTGTGTGCGATCTGTTTGGTGGGCTCCTCCTCTAAAACGTCAGTCCTGGCCGGTTGTGTCCGGTGGGCTGGGGCGTCGCGGCCAGCCAGGTCGGAGCCGAGCCCCGGGGCGTGTGTGGTCGCCGCCCGGCCCGGAGCGCGGCCCCTCGGCAGGAGCACGGACGGCTGCCGCTCGAGTGGGTCGGGAGGCCCGGTGCGGCCAAGCTGTGCGTGCCACTCGGGCTCTGGCCGTCCCGGGGCCGAGGGGGCGGCGGGCCCCTTTGGAGGCTCGGTGGAGGCAGGCGTCCCCCGAGGCTCACGCAGGCAGCCGCGGCTCTGCGCGCGGGGCCTCTCTTCAGGCCGCCGGCTGCCGGTCAGAGCCCGAGAGCGCCCGCTCCCCGAGGGACGGGTCCTCGCCGGTGCGTGCTGTGAGGGTAGGGTCCGGTCGGCCCACCCACGCGACGGCGGGAGCACCCTCGGGCCATCTCGGGCGCCGCCGGCCCCAGCCTCTGCGACGGCCGTGTCGTGCGGAAGGCCAGAGTCAGAACAGCCGCAGGGTTGCTGCGGTCCGTGCCTCTGGCGCATCTGAGGTTGTCTGTATTTTAGGACAACTGCCACCTCAGAGATCCCCCACAAAGCTTTGCTTTTACAGAAAAAGAGGAAAAATAAAAACAGTGAGGTCGGGGTGCCTGGGTGGCTCAGTGGGTTAAAGCCTCTGCTTTCGGCTCGGGTCGTGATCCCAGGGTCCTGGGATCGAGTCCCGCATCGGGCTCTCTGCTCAGTGGGGAGCCTGCTTCCTCCTCTCTCTCTGCCTGCTTGAGATCTCTGCCTGTCAAATAAATAAGTAAAATCTTAAAAAAAAATAAAAACAGTGAGGTGATCTCGGCGGCCTCGCCTGGTCTGTAGACACACCGTGGATTCGCGCGCACCTGGGTGGCGAGTGCACGTAGAAAGGACTGGAGCCCCGTGAGCTTGCCCCGGAATCACTGCAGAACGTCATTTTCATGGGCAGTATTGACCCCATGGGACACAGCATGGCCTGTTAACCATGAAAACAAAGGACCACGGCTTTGGGGTTTGGCACAGATGTGTGGGTTACCCCCTGTTTCCCTTATGGGGCTGAGTTTGGGACCGCCAGAATCCCGGCAGACAGGCCCCAGGTGTCTGCTCCGAGTGATGCAGCGTGACATGGAGGACACGGCTCCTTTGCCTCCGACGGCGGCCTAACCGACCCTGAACCCTCGGGCTGCCCCAGAGGCCTGTTCTGTGCCCTTCTGAGAGCCACCCCAGGGACACCGTTGGGAGCTGCTGCTCGTTCTGAAGGGTCCCTTGCTGATCTTGCTTTCCTCCCTGCCGTGAAGACGCGGGTTCTGCGGTCGCGTCTCCTCAGGTCCTGATGTCCAAGGGACTGGCCTTAGCCGGAGACCTTGCTCCTGGCCGTGGTGCGGTGCATGCTGGAGTGCGATGGGTCCATGCTCCTGCCCCAGCCTCCGCGGAGACCTTCGTCAGGCCCAGGCCCCAGCCCCTGCCCTCTAGGAACTCAACATGTTCTGGGGAGACCCGCCGTGAGACTCAACTGGCCAGGCAGCAGTTCCTGTATGCCCAAGAGTGTGTGTGCCCCAGAGGGGCCGGTGCATGGGGTGGGCTCTCAGCAGGGAGAAAGCATCACAGTTTCCTGAAAACGCTTGTTTTCCTCTGTCACCTTGAGACTGAGATGCTCCCCTAGTGGGGATATGCCTGCTGGTTTCTGGGCAGGTGGAGACGCCCCCTGCTCTGGGCAGCAGGTGGCTTTGATGGTCTGTGTCCCACCAGCTCTCACAGTGGTCTCCGTGACCTTCCTTCCCCTTCAGTCTCCATGGCGTGCTGGGCATTGCCACCATCTCCAAGGGTTGGAAAGGTGGCCACTGTCAGCAGCTCCCGCCTGTGCTGGGGATGGCAGGTAGGGTCCCATGTGCTTGCGCGCTGAGGACAAGAACAGAATGGGGCTCCTGCAGGGAGGTACCTGCCTTGGGGAGCGCAAAGTCCTGAGATCTGCCTGTGCTTTTGCCCAAGAAGTGAGCCTAGAGGAACTGCGCAGGGCTGGTGTGCCACCTGGCTCTTGCTCTTGCTCCTTGAGCAGGGATGGGGAGCTGGGCTGTGGTGGCCACAGGACCTTCCTAGAGGAGCCAGGGCTCCAGCAGCACATCTCCCTCACCAGAGATGCTGGGCACATAGCATGCCCCCATGGGACCTTTGTCCCCTCTGAGTGACATTGTGCTACTCAGCCGGGGGCCACTGTGATTTCTGTTGTTCACGTTGTGATTTATCGGTTATGATACATAAAGGAAAATTGATGTCTGGGGGTCTCAAAAGGTTTCCCTTAATTTTGTATATGCATTTCACTGAATCTGACTCCTCAGTTTTAAGTGTGCTGTTCTGTGTCCTTAGGATGACTTGAGACAACATTTAGACAAATCTTTGGAGGAGAATAGTAGCTTAAAGGCTCTTTTGTTCAGCATGAAAAAAGAAGCAAAAAATGCAGACACCGCAGCTACGTTAAATGTGCAGATCACCGGTGAGTCTGTAGTTTCCTCACTAAGTTATTTGGTGGAAGGTGAGTGTCCAGACCCTTGCTGATGGACTTCATTCGCTGCTGCAGGACGCAGAACTCGGGTCCAGCAGGTGCTGGAAAGTCCTATGAGACCCTCTTGCTCCTGAGAGCAGCTCCCACAGGCCCTGAGCAGGGGCTCCCCGAGCCTCCAGGGTGGGCCATGGGGGCGGTGGTGCGGCGGACATGGGGGCTCCCGCCCGCCGCTCGGGGTACCGTTGGCCACACCTCTGCCACCTGGCCCTGCAGAGTGGAGCAGTGGTTCTCTGTGGCCACTGCTCCCACCACGCCCGTGCCACTTCCCTCCACTGTCTTCACTTCTGCTCGGACGTTTCTCCCAAGAAGCGTGCGGAGACTCGGACTCCGGGGCTTCGAGCGAGGAGCTGCTGGTGCGCGTCTTCTGCGAGCCCGTCTGGCTGTGAACCGCATGGGCCCTCGGAGCTTTTCTCTTCCCTGAGGACCGGCCGCCGAGTGGTGTTTTGTTCTTACCTCCCCGGAGTCCGAAAACTGCTCGTGAAGGGCCTCAGGGCAGGTCTCGCCTGGCGGTCCCAGCGGGCTCGGTCACACGGGCGCAGGGGACCGTCGCCTGGCTGGTCGTCTTCGCTATACGACCCACTCCGCGCTCCTGCCGTGCTCTCCGGGGTTGAGTTGAGCACCGAGTTCTCTGTCGCCTTTGCTCTAACTCCCAAGCAGACGCTTCTCCCTGCTCTCGAGTCTGGAGACGCCATCGTCCCGCTCTGCGGCGAGCCGGGGCCTGGCGGGCAGCTCCTCTCGGGCGCTCGCGGCGCGGACTCGTCTTCAGCTCGCTCTGAAGCGTCCCCCCGGGAGTCGGGAGTCGGCGGCCGGCTGTGGCTTCTGGGCTGCGAGGACAGCCGCTCTGTGTGGGGTCTGCCCTCTGCCATTCACCTGCTGGTGGGACTCGCCCGCGGCGCTTCCGGGAGCGGCTCAGGCCGGGCTCCGTACCCCCCCCCACCCCGGGCCCTGTGCAGCCGCCCGCTGCCCGCTTCTCTCAGCGTCCTGACCTGCCCAAGCGGGGCCCCTCACCAGACTTTCCTCTATAGCGCAGGCCTCTCCTGGGGGCACTGGACGGGTCAGTCTCAAGGGGCCTGGGTGGCAGGGAGCCCCTGGTGTGACTTCATGGAGGAGGCCGAGCCCCTCTCGTGTCGGCCACGGGTCCTTGGTTGCCCAGCAGGGGCTGCTTCTAAAAATGGGGGACACTTTGCGGCTGCCCCATTGCTGACCGCCACTCCCTTCCCACAGATGTGGCTGCCATGCCAGGCTGGCAGCTCTCTCGTGTCTAGGTCTTGGGGCTGCCTCACCCTGGGGGCGGTAACGTGGCCTACGTGGCTCTGGTTCTGTCATCTAGTCGCTCTTGGTGTTGGACTGGGGGTGGGGGGCACTGGGGGGTGCCGAAACCATGCCCTCACTGCCGTCTTCCCTGAGTCCCGCGGCCCTGTGCTAGCGGCATCAGCGGTAGAGAGGCTGAGTACGGTGGCCTCGTCCTAGCGCTTTTAGGGCCCCGGCCCCTGACCTTGGAGCCTGCTGCCAGTGTCCTTGCTGTCCCTCTGCCCGCACCTCCCACTCTGGCTCTCCTGGACTCCTGTGTAGTTTTCTGGGGATTTATTTGGATCCTGGTTTTGGGTTTCAGAGACAATAAAGAATAGATTTCTTTCCCTGTCGAGTTGGAAACCCAGAGACAGGAGTCATGTGGATGGAATTCAGACATGCTGTGTTACTGATGGATGTGGGACCAGAATATACATCAGAGACTTGTGGCCACTGCGGGCCGCTTGTTGCTTGTCCCCAAAGCTGCAGGCCCTCCCCTCGGCGGAGCCCGCTGCCTGGTGGAAGAGAGGGGCTGGAGGCCCTTTCCTGCTGGTAGCGGGTCCCAGAGTGGGGGTTTCCAGCTGGCACCAGACCCACGTCTGTCCCTACTCTGTGTCCTCCATGTGACGCTTGATTCTTCGGGGATCTGGAGGACAGAGGCCCACGGTTGTCCTCGAGCGGCTCACACAAACGGACCTTTTCTAAACTGCACTGTTTTTCTCGTTCCCTTTATCCGGCTTCAACTCTTGAGCCGTTGTAGGTTCCAAAACCCGCGGCTGAATCTCGCTCAGTGACGTTCCGGCTTCTCTCTTCCAGGACTCCAGACGAGCGTGAAGAGGCTTTCCAGTGAGATCGTGGAGCTGAAGCAGCATCTGGAGCACTACGACAAGATCCAGGAGCTCACGCAGATGCTGCAGGAGAGCCACAGGTGCCCGCGCGGGGGGAGCGGGTGGAGGCAGGGCCAGCCCTGGTCGCAGTGGGGCTCGGAGGAGCCCAGCCGGTGTCATCACGGGTGGGGTTCTGGGCCACCTGGGTCTCTGCATTGACTGGGAACTTCCTGAGCTTCCCCTTCTTAAGGAAGAGCGAATCCCTTGTTGCCGCAGTATTCTGGGAGGTGTGACCTGAGAGTGTGGCCAGGAGAGGTTAGGGGCACAGGAGGCTTGGGGTGATGCCCGGATGTCCTGGTCTGCCCAGAGTGGTTCCTGTCAGTCCCAGAACGTGGAGGCTCCCTCTTGAGCCCTAGCTGTGTGCTGCGTGGGGGGAGAAAGGAGCTGGTGATGTGCGGATGGTCAAGGCAGAAGCCAGCCCATGACTGGGAAGCGGGCGGCGGCTGGGCGCAGGGAGGAGGTGGGCTCGGGGAGCAGGCGTGCCGCTGGTGGGGTGAGGTGAGGACAGGCGGTCCACACTCAGTGCAGGTGCCGAGCCCGATGCACCCCTGCTCTCCCGCCTCCGGCTAAGGCCACCACGCCTCCCCTGGGCTTGAGTGCAGAGGGCCTTGGTGGAGCCAGGCCATGATCTCTAGAGGAGTCAGCCCAGGTTACAGAGCGGCAGCAGAGAGAAGGGACGGGTGTCCGTCACGGGTGCAGGGAGGGGCCAGTCGAGGCAGAATCACTCCTAGAACCGGACAGCCCCCGGCTACGCTGTGGTGGGCTCCCCGTGGACGGGGCCAGCGGGCCAGGGACTGCTTCCTGGTGCCTCCACAGGACGTCTGTCCGTAGGGGTGAGCGTCTGTGGGAAGATGGTCCCTTGTCCCTGCTGACCGGGGCCAAGGGCAGCTTGCAGACGGCCGAGGGGGTACGTACAGTGCCACTTCCTTCCTAAGGTGCTTGTCGCAGTAGAAGTGGCCAAAAGCACCACAAGACCAAGACAGTTACACCGTGACACGTTGAATGAGTAAGGGGCCCCTTTACGTTGGACCAGGAGCTACAGATACGCCAGACCAGGAGTCGTCTCCGGAGTTAGAACGTTGTTTGCTGACTTTACAGACTTGGGCGGTTTTCTCCCGGACAGGCGTGGGCGGAGCGGAGGGGCGGACCCCGCCGTGTGCTCCGTGTGCTCTGTTCCTCCGCGGTGCGGGTCAGACCCGGCGCCGCCCTTGCCGGAGGGCACGAGCCTGTGGGAGGAGGCAGGGGGGTGTCCACGGCGCGGACCGTGCCTGGCCACGTGAGCGAGGACGCTGCTGGCCAGGGGGCAGCAGGCTGGACTTGGGGAGGGACTCAGGTGTCGTCGCCCCCCCTCCCCCCGCCCCGTGCTTTCCTCCAGCTCCCTGGTCAGCACCAACGAGCACCTCCTGCAGGAGCTGAGCCAGGTGCGGGCGCAGCACGAGGTTGAGGTGGAACAGCTGCACTGGAGCTACCAGGAGCTCAAGAAGACGCTGGCCCTGTTTCCGCACGGCCGCGGCGGCCACTAGTCTCCGGCGCTGCGCCCAGCCCGGCCAAGCGGGGGAGGGGGGGCTTGTCCGCCCAGTGTGCGCGCTGGCGGGAGCCGGCTCTTCTGCTCCTCGGCATCTTGTGTTTAGAGACGTGTTCGGGCCCATCACTCACTTTTCTGACGCGTCCGAAGTCAGGACGGGTCAGGCTGTAGGGGAGTCCGCGTGAGGCCGTGCATGGTGTGGCGTCTGCGAAGGCTGGCGACCAGGGGTGTCACTGCCTCGGACTCCAGCAGCTGCTCACGTTGCCTGAAACACGGCTGAGATTCTGCCCAAAGAGATAATCTAAGCCCTTCACGTGTTTTGAGACAAGAAACATTGATACATTTTGAGACCAACATTATTAATTTTTCATAAAATACTTGGAGATAAAATACAGTATTTTCCTCCCTGATGTAAAAGAGAATGGTGTCTGATCACTAAGTGATTTTGTGTGACACTCGGTCCTTGTTTAATAAACTAATAGATTGTTTTAAAAAGTGGCTTTTTATAAATTATAACTTGAGTTTTTCCTCACTGAATCCTTTCCTAAAACAAGCTATGCACCAAGTGAGCAGGAGCAGATACGTTCCAAGGCTTAGTAAGCGGGACGCTTAGAGGCTGGGGAACAGGAGCAGTGCTGTGTGCTGACACGGACGCCCCGCACAGAAGTCTCTGTCTCTGCCCCCCTCCCACCCCATGCTGCTCTCTCGCTTACAGTGCATTTCTGGAAATTAGAGTGGAACAGGGAAATAGTAGCTTTTTAGTTTGGCGGCTTCATATCTTGTGTAAATAAATACTTGCTTTCTTTGGTAAAACAGAGTCATTTTTTAAAATAGTACTGAGCTGATTTAGGAAGAAGAGTGGGCAGGCCTAGAAGTTTGTGCTCGGTGGTGGCCGCGCACGCATCACACTCTGCCGCTGGGGCTCAGGGGTCCGCGTGTCCCTTGGGAGGGGACCTCCCCAGCCCCCTCCCTGTCTTGTCCTGGCCGTGTCCTTCAGCGCCAGTTTCTGTAACTCAGCAGGGAAATACAGCACACCAGATGTGGTTTTCTGTGGGGTGGGCTTTCGTTCATTATCAGATCTTTTTCAAATTTATTTAAAAGATTTTAATATTAATCTATTTTAAGGTTAATTATGTTTCTCTTATTTGAGTTTCATTGAGCTTCTTAGACCTGTGAGTTCATTTTCATCAAATATGGAAAAGTTTTGGCCACCATTTCTCTAAAATTGTTATTTGACCCAGCCTCCCTCCCTCCCGGGACCCCAGTGACACCCACCCAGACCACCTGTGGAGTCCTCACGAATCCCAGACTCAGGTCTCTTTTCCCATCTTTGGTTCCTGGCTTCAATTTGGGTCGTCTCTACTGCCCTGATCTGCATTTAGGCCTGTAAATACAGTGGATTTCTAATTCCAGAAATTACCAATGTTTTTAGTTCTAAAATTCCATTTGGTTCTTTGCTATTAACTTTCTATGTCCTGTTACAGTCACATGTCACCTAACTCCTGCCTTCACTGCAGGTGATTGCAGATGGAGATGCAGATGGCGATGCAGATGGCTCCCACCGCCGCAGGCCATGCTGATACTCCGCTCCATTGGAAGCGTGTTAGTGTCTGTGGGCCCGTGTTTTCAGCACTTTGCTGTGCTCGTTCTCAAGGGTGTGTGACCTGTAGTGCTTCTGTAGGTGGCCCTTACCAGGTTATAGCAGCCCCTCCTGTTGCTAATCTGCTGACATGTTTTTATCGTGAATGGTTTAAGCACAACCTAGTAATGGTGAGTTGCCCTTGCAAATCTACTTTTGGGTTTGGTCAATATTTTGTATAGAATTTTATGTTGTGGGTACACCACTCTGTGTCTGACTTTTCATTCTTTTAGTTCTCTGGGTCTCCACTTGCTCATTTGTAGGGTGAGGACACAATGCCAGGGTGCTGGGAGAAGTATGGGACGATTATCGTCCGGTCGGAGGACTAGCCTGTCACGGCGAGCACTGTGCAGTCGTGGGCCCCAACAGCAGTAACTAGTTCTGTCTCCCTGGGGATTTTCCTTTCTGTGGCCATCGTCCTCTGGATCTGTGCCAGACACTGTTCCCAGGAGAAAAGTTGGGTTGTGCATCCTTCCCTGCTCTCGGAGAATCTAGGACAGGTTGTAATTCTCTCTTCTCTGAATGTTTGCTGGAACTTGCTGAGGAAGTCAGTTGTGCCTGGAGTTTTCTTTGTGGGAAATCTTTGACTGTCAGTTTGATGTGATTTATGGTTAAAAGTTGTAGCAGAGCCTGTCCCCCCAGAGCACCCATCTGCTCCCTCTGTTGGCCAGCAACCCCCACGCCCCAGCTGGTTTGAGGCTGTGTGACTCGTTCTGCGTGGGACAGAGAAGAGCTGCCGGGCCACTGGGGGGGCTGCCCTCCCCTTGGCGGCCTTGCCGGCGGTGTCACAAACCAGCAGGCCTGTTTCTCCTTTTGGAAGAGATCCCTCCTTGACCTTGGCGAGACTCCAACTGAGTAAGAAATAAATCTCATTGTGTCCAGCCACTGAGGTTTTGGGGGTTTTCTACTTAGTAGTTACTTACCTAAGTCATAGGACGGTGCATGCTTTCCATTTCTTCTTGAGTTTTCATAAGATCTCTATCTCCAAGATTTTGTTCATATTGCCTGATTTTCAAATTTTTTGGTATAGCAATCTTATCATGGCATTTTAATGGCTTCAGCATTTAGGGTCCTATCCCTGGGGCAGAGGCACAGGGCAGTCATCCCTTACGCAAGACCTTGCCATTCAGGGAAAGGGATGCAGGCGAGAGATGGCTCTGCCTCAGCTCCTGAGCCAGGGGTACACCGGGGCAGCCCTAGCCGGTGATGGCGCAGGCGGGACACGAGGGCCAGCTGCAGGGTTCCCATGGCGCAGATGAGGCTCGGTATGCCTCGTCCTGTCCCAGCAGCCCATGTCCCTGCTACTTGGTCACGTGTTCTCCTCACTTCCTTTCCTGTATTGCAGCTTCTGTCCCTTCGTATCTTCGCTGAAATTATGGACACATTCGACTTTATGACATGACCGATGATCCCTTCTGTTCTGATGGATCAGCTGCTGTCATGCATAGACGTGTGTCATTCTGTTTCTTCTGTGACCACCCCCTCTCCGCGTCGCCTTTCCCGGTGGTTTTCCTCACCGTGCTCACCTCTCTGGGACTGGAAGCCGCGTGCCCTTTCCGGTGCCTTACCACAGCGTCAGGCGCCCATCTGGTCAGGACCGCTGCCCTCCCTGGACACCCGCTCTGGTCTACATGGGATGCTTGTCCAGTGTTGGAGTGAAGTCTTTATTCCCACAGAAAGCACTTATTTACACTGTTCATCTGTATTTACTGCTTATTCTTTGTGCCTCTTCCCTCCAGACATCCCATCTGGGGTTGTGTTCCTTCTGCACTTAGAAACTCTTCTAATGTGGACTCTGCTGGTGGAAATTCCCGGGTTCGGGTCTTAGCATGCCTTTTGATCTGAGGACCTCATCCATGGCCCCTGGGGCTGCTGTGTCGTGGGTGGTTCCTGTGCCCGCCCCCCGCCCCCGCCCTGGTCCGGGCCCCTCCGGTGCGGGTCAGACCCCTCCTGCTCTGCCCTGCGGCCCCTCCCAGGGCCCTCTGTCTTCAGTGTCAGTGCCCGGGTGTGACTGCGGGCAAAGAGCGCACGTAAGGGCAAGAGTGACCCACATTTCAACGCCTTTATTCATCACTTTACCGACTGGACACACAGTGTTAACAGCAGCGAACACAGGAGGAGAGAGACGCGCAGACTTGAGCTGATTCAGTAAAGGTTTGCAAGCCAGGCATTGACAGCAGCTCTCACAGGTGACACGTGCTGGCTCTGGGGAGGGAGAGGAGGGCCACCCCGATGCCTAGACATTCCTGGTGAGTGCAGCTCTTAGACGCCCACCACGTGCCTTTCTGAGTCAGGCCACCCACGACAGGGACACTACTTACCATTGCGCTGATAAAGTGACACACTCAGAACTCCCTAATGGTAACAAAACAGTGTAAAAATATAGTGCACGTAAATATAAATTCATTTCCCTTTCCTGAAAAAAACTTCGTACACACTAGTAGCATACGATCCCTTTCAAGTTTAAGTTGTGCCGGTTTCCTTTGTTGTTTGGCTTGATTTGGTTTTTCAAGAGTCTAAGGGAGAGAGAAAGCATCTCAAAGGTCAGGGTGACCACTGCCCGGCCCTGCCTGGGGCCACGCACTTCACTCGCCTGTGGACAAGGGCCGCACCCGGAACCGCCCAGTCCCGCCAGGTGTTCAGTAGTAGATGGTGGGGGGGGCTAATCAGGGCCAGTGTTTTCAGGACATTCTGTCCTATTGGTAGCTTCACAGTACAGCTGAATTGTCGACCTGGCCTGCAGGGACAGGTGACGACGGGGGTCCCGTGTGACGCGGGCTTCAGGACAGGAGCTGGGCTGGGTCCCCAGGGCAGGGCCAGCACACGCTTTCCCCATAAAGGGCCAGATGGTGAAGATGTTGGTTTTCCTCCCCACCGCCTGGGGTGGCACAGAAGGAGCCACACGCCATGCCTGAGCACAGGGGGAGTCCGGGGCTGGGAAGGGGGCACCGGCCTCTGCCACTGCCACAGTCCCTGTCCCCCGAGCAGTCAGAGTGGCGCCCGTGGCCTGTGCGGAGCTCTGACCGTGGGGACGTGCAGGTGGAGCAGCACAGACCGGGTTGGGGGCAGCGCACCTTCTCTGCGTCCCTGTCCCCTGGCTTCTCGCGTCTGATAACGATTTCATCTGCCTCAAGCTCAGGACTGGGGATGTTAGAGGTGTCCAAACGCTCCAGTATAAATGCATGCCCTTTGCTGCAACACTCCACACGTACGCGATCTGAAGTTCATTTGGCCAAGCTAACCGTGTTACTGACCGCCTGGCTGCCTGCCTAGCACGTTCGGTAGCGACGAGCCTCCCAACGCGCAGGCGCCGCCCGGTCCCCCGGACAGAACGCGCCGTGTGTCCTGCTCTGAGCTGCCCTTTCTTCACAGATGGACGTGGGGTTTCTAAGGAGCCATGGTTAGTAGAAGCATAAAAACATGCGGCAAAGACACACACCCTGCCTGTGTGCTCTCGCTACTCAGACCCCGACGGGGGCGCGTGCGTGTGTGGCCTGTGCAGTGTGGCCCAAGCACGGGCTCTGGGCACCAGCCACGCAGTGCAGGGACAGACGGAGTGGGTGATTTCGAGCCGACGGAACGGTGACTGCTGAGGCCTCAGGACAGAGTCCTGCCCCCTCTCCTTCCTGCCTAACGTGGGGCGGGGGGCGTGCCTCGGGGAGGGTGCTGTCTGAGGAGCCTCAGGGTCGGGACGGGCAGGGGGGCTGGCGAGACCCCTGCGCCTGTGTGGCCAGCCGGGCCGCGGTGCTGGGGGGGCAGCTGTGTGCACTTGGTTCTCCCTCAAGCCCAAAGGGGAGCTGCCGTTGGAACAGTCAGGAACGCATTTGGGAACGTTCGTCAGAAGTGAGCCACTGGTTTCCCATCAGGCCGCTGGGCACTGCTAGGCCACGGCACTGGTTTGTGGTATAAATGGGGCCTCCCGCTCGGGGGCGGGCGCTGCGGCAGGGTCTCCGGGGGCAGCTCTGTGGATTCTTTTGTTTAGACTGCAGTCTCCCGGGGTGTTCTGCCTGGAGACCCCACTCTGGGACAGGAGACAGTCTCCTGGGGGCAAGGGGGGCCGAGAGGGGCCAGGGGGACAGCCACTCCCTCTACAGGCAGCTGCACGGGGACCCCCCTCCCTTGGGTCACCGTCGGGTGTGCACACTGTAGGGGCCAAGGTCCTGCTGGATTCCCGCATCTGTGCCGCGTCACCAACTGTGACAGTGGGGACCTGGTTGCTGATGGGCAGGAGGAGGAGCCCCACACCCCTGGTGCTTGGTCCTCCCAGCACAGTGGCTCACGGGGTCCGGAGGGGAGGCCTGCTCCACAACCACAAAGGAATACTTCTTCGGCTTTGGACACAGCTTTCTGGTTTGTGATACACTTGCTGTGGAAAAACCTGTGTTGCGTTCACAGTTGCCTTCAGGTGCATTTCCCACGCTCTCCTCGCCTCTGGGCCTCAGAAGGGTTCAGCCTGGGAGAGGACGGGGCTGGGAGGCGTGGGGGGGGGGTCCCGTGTCCCCCCTGCTTCTCCCTCCCCCAGCACGCACGCAGTCCTGCTTTCCTGCTTTCCCGCCACAGCGTGGAGGCCTTGCCAGGCAGCTCAGGATCCCCGGGGCAGAAAGTGGACAGCGGTGCGATGGGTTTTACACCTGACTCAGAGCCTGCCTGAACGCACCGGCAAGTCCCTGATCCCCAGAGGGAAGCTGCTGGCGAGGCCACTGCCAACCCCGGGCTGAGGCCCACGCGTGAGGAGCCTGGTGGAGGGGCCGTGCTGGATGGGAGCGCGGGGACCATCCCCAGCTCCAGCAGTGACCATCGTGCCTGTGCCGCCACGGTGCTGGTGGGTCCTTTCAGCTGGCTGCCCCGGGCACGTGACAGTGGTGGGGCAGGTGGGCTCCGGAAGCCCCTCTCTCAGTCTGCGGAGGCCTTTCCCAGGACCGTACAGCCACACCAGCCACTCACAGGCTTGGCTGCACTTATGCAAAGGGACACGTCCCTGTGGGGCCACCACGACAGGAGCCCCAGTCCTCTGCCCTTGATCAGCCTCATGGAGAAGCCAAATTCCAGCGAACACGGCGGGCCTCCGGGCCCTCCCCTGGCCTGGCTGTTGAGTGGCTTTCTGCCCTCGCAGGGGTTGGGAGAGGCTAGGGAGAGCGCAGCGTGGAGGCCGAACCCCCAGAGCTGGCGCTGTGTGCCAGCAAAGAGGGAGCAGCCGTGTGGACCCACAGCCCTGGGGCAGCACGCGCGGGGCAGGGCCAGCAGAGCGCCCGCACAGGAGGCCTCCACCAGCAGCGGCTCCCGACCCGGAGACGCGGACGGCGGGAGAGAAAGGGGCAGCCACGGGGCACTCCCGGTCTTCTCTGCTGTGCTGAGAATCGGCACGTTTCTTACTTCTCCGTAGAAAACAGTGAACGAATCACCTGGCCTCCGTTTGCGTCTTGACGTCCTCGGGCTTCACACTTCAAACCGTTCCTTTGGTCCACTGAGGAGCCTCCCCTGGCTCGCCTTCCTCCCTTGCTCACCAGCCTCTGGTCACGCGACGCGGGTGCGCGAGCACGTGCATGAGCATCCGCAAGTGTGTGTGTGCACATACGAGCACGTGTCCCACTGCCCCACGCCCGCACGGTCCTGTTCTGGGCTCACTTCGTTCTCTTGGTGCGGTTAGCGAGTTAGCTCTGCTGCCCCCGAGGCTCCCGGGAGGGCTCTGCAGGCCAGGCGGTCGGCACCACCTCCGACAGGGTCTGTCCCACTCACCCCCGTGGCCCACCGGCACCTGGACAGTGGCCCTTTGGCGCGTAAGCCGGGCGGCCAGTGTGCTCTGTTGTCGGGAGACGCTGGGAAAGGCCATGTGCTGACGGCCAGCACTGGACGAGGCAGGTGAGTTACAAAAGGCCAGTGAGTTCAGGGGCCCCACCTGGGGGTCGGAGAGAAGCGTGCTGGCCCCCAGGCAGGGGGAGGCCTGGGTGTCACCCCGCAGCCACCCGGGCCCCAGACTGCTGAGTTCTGACCAGGGAGCACAGGAATGTAATGAAGTGTGAGGTGGTGAAGGCGTCGGCAGGAGGGGCCGCTCCTGGGCTGGCTACTTGCCCCCCTGCACCTTCTGGTCGTAGGTGCCCGCGTGCTTGTAGCCCGACACGTAGCCCGACTCGTCCACCAGGTCCACACGGCCTGCCTTGCCCTTGCCCCGGCCCGACGGGTCGAAGCGTTCCTTGTGGGAGCCCGTGAACTTGGTCGTGTCTGTGAGCCGAGATACGGTGGGTGACGAGATGGCTTTCTGCAAAGGGAGAGACAGGGACACGCCCAGGTGAGCCCTGGGGGCCGAGGCCGTGGGCCACTGCCTGGGCCCGCCCCCGGGGATGAACGCTTCGGCCATGGGACCCCAGACCCTGCGGGCTGTGCTCCCCCAGGGAGTCCCTGCCAGCCATGCTCACCGTCACCCCGGAGATGACGGGGGACTTGCCCTCGATGAGCCTGTGCACCTCGCGGACGGCCTCCTCGCTGCTCTTGTCTTTGAATCTCTTCTTGGAGAGCTCCTCCAGCGCCTCCTTGAACTGCTCGAACGTGATGGTCCGGCAGGACTTCCCTCTGAGGGAGAGCGCGCTCAGGGCTCAGGGCCGGCCAGGCCCGCTCCCCTCCACGGTGCACAGCCCTGCCCAGCAGCACCCCGGGGACCTGCTGACCCCGGGGAACCCCTGCCCCTGCCTGGGAACCCGGTGACATCAGGGGACCCCTCCCCCATCCAGGGGCCCGGTGACATCGAGGGACCTCTGCCCTGCCTGAGGACCCAGTGACATCAGGGAACCCCCATCAGGGCCCCACTGACATCGGGGACCCCCCGCCTCTCTCCCACAGCGGAAATCGTGTGCAACGTGAAAATACAGAATTTGCCCCTCCCCCTCCCTGTTGTGCACTGTTTATGCCCAACAGTCGGTCGCCATGGGCAACAGCACCAAATATAAATTGTCTTGGAAAAAAGCTTAAAGGAGCCACATCCTTTATGAACAACTGGACATTAAAACAGAGCTGTCGTCCGGTTCTCAAATGGGGCGAGTGTGGCGTCCACTCGGAGCAGGAGGGACGGTCCGGGCACGGGCCAAATCCTGCCTGGGGCTGCCCCAACCCAACGTCCCTGTGACCACGCAGGGACAGGGTGGGGTGGCCGCCTCCCCAGGACACCCAGCAACGTGGGCCCAGGGCCTGGCCCTGACTCGCAGGACCCCCACCGCCCCTGCCTGGAGCCGCTCGGGGCCAGGCCAGGGCCGCCCACCTGAGGGACACAAAGGGGGGCTGGGAGCAGGTGCAGCCGTGTTGGTCCCCCCCGGTGGGCCATTCACAGGATTACACGAGGCTTCTGAACTGCCTCCGCGTTTTGTATAGTTTTAGCTAAACCATTTTTGCCACTCCGACTGGCTCTCCCGTGCTGACCCGTTCAGAGAGGTCCCGTGCAGGTGGCTCCCCGCGGACACCCTGTCCACCCTGTCCTCCCTGACGCCCTGTCAGCAGGGTGCTGAGTGGGATGGCACCCGGCACGCGGCTCTGCAGATGTCACGAGCAGAGGGCCCAGAACGGCCGAGAGCAGGCTGAGGGACTGAGAGCCACAGCCCCAGGGACACGGCCACACAGGGATTCCCACAGAGGAGCAAAGAACGTCTGGTGGGGGACGACAGCTGGTCACCCGCTCTGAGCGGTGCCTCGAAGCCGCTAGTCCTGGGTTCATCCTAAATCCTAAACTATGCTTCTGTGAGAGTACCTCAGAGAACAGCTCTGTGGCCTTGGGGCAGGCAGAGATTTCTGAGAAATACCACCAAAACAGTCCATAAAAGAAAAAAGGAATTGGAATTCATCAAAATTTTGAAAACCACGTTTTTCATTCCAAGGCCAGCCACAGACCAGGGGGAACAGGAACACACACCAGAAAAGGACACCCCTTCGGCTCAGCAGCAGGAAAACCCAGTTCGGAATCCGGGAGCAAATTCTGAGCAGACGCGTTGTGCGGGGAGATGCCAGCGGCGAGCCCCAGAGTGAGCCGGCCGCCGGGGAGAGCCGCCGTGAGGGCCCCCGCATGCCCGCCGTGAGGGCCCCCGCATGCCCGCCGGCCGGCCGCCGGGACCCAAGCAGGGACAGTGAGAGGCTGCACGCCGCCGGCGCTCGGACACCGCTGCTGCGGTTCTGCAGTCCCGGCCCCCACGCCCCACACCTGGGCCCTCCGCGGGAGAAGCCACCCGGAGACCCAGGCGAACTACATAGCCGGGGGTCCGACAGCACGCACGGGGGCTCGCGGGTCCACGGCATGGGATGGGCTGACTGGCAGCCCACAGTCAGGAAGGGCACGGCCCCGGCTGTGACCTCACAGCAGGGGCTGGGCACCGGGTGGACGCGGGCTTCCTTAAGGCCAGCAGTGTGCAGTGGGTTCTGCTCCCAGAGCGGTCAGCCTCTGAGCACACTGGCCCGGGCCGCAAGGTCCCCAGAGCTGCTGCCCCGCACGGAGAACCCGCGTGCCCTGGCCGAGGCCCTGAATGTTTGTCCTGGGCCATCCAAGGCACTCCCGTCTCCTATTCACGCCCTGCCCGGGTCGCGTGTGGGGGCCTGACCGCCAGAGCACGCAGCCCTCTCTGGGCCCCGCGGCACCAGGCGCCACCAGTGTGAGTCACTGGGGCCAGGGGCGGGGGCATGGCTCGCGGGGGCTCCCGTCAGAGGCGACATTCAGAGCTGGTGGACGTGCAGGCCTACGGCTGCCTTGCCCGCTCCACCTGGCTGGGCTGGGTGTCCCCAAGTGTCCCCACCGTGGCTGCCCAGCAGGGAGTTCTCCCCAGGGGACCCGGTGCCCTGCTGCAGAGAGCTGTCCCCAGCAAGTTCTAGAATGACAATGCCTGTCTCTTCCCCAGAGACACTGATCACATTACACCGCTCTCTGGACACAGAGTGAGCCTGTTCTCCGGAGTTCACAGAACTGGAGGGTGTCCCCACAATGAACCCCCCCGCTCCCGGCTCCAGCCCGGCCGGCCAGCACCCTGCTGGAAAGCCAGCCCAGGAGTAACAAGTCATAACAAGGCTCTGTGAGCTGGGGTTTCATTTGGCTTCCCCAGCCCTGTGTCCCCCCAGGCTTCCAGACCTAACCCTGGAGGAGCAGGGGGCTGGACCCTGCCAGTACCAGAGGTTACCCAGGAACACCAAGGGCATCTGGGAGCCAGGCAGGGGACCAGTGCAGTCCTCCAAAGATAGATGCATGTGCAGGCCACCCGGGCCAACACCAGGAAGGCTCCCAAGCTTTGGGCCACCACCTCCTCATCAGCACCTCTGCGAACTGGGATCGAGGGCACTTCCGGGGGGCACCTCTCTGAGCGGTGGCAGCTAACGTGCTGGGTCATCACAGACAGCTGGCCGCTCAGGGTTGGGAGAAAGCTGCTCGCTCTCCTTGCCTCCTCTGAGCAGCAAAGCCAGGGCCCTGGATGACCTGTCCAGACAGCCGCCTGGCGGGCCTGGATGCCATTGGGAATCCACTTCGGGCCCTGATGAAGTCCATGGGAAGAAGGGGCCTCTGAGATGCTCCCAGCAGGGGTTGGTGGGGGGGCCTGGGGGAGCTTCGCTGTGCAGGTGGCCTGGAGCAGCTCCCAGGCCGGGTGCTCCAGGGGGACCACCGATGGCGGTCAGACCCTCCTGGCACACAGTGGTTCCCTTGCTCCAGCCCAGGGCTCCCCCCTGCCGCTGACGACCATGATGCTGGGGGTCTATAGGGGCATGTGCGGGCCCTGACCTGCCTAAAGGGGCAGCTGTGGCCTCAACTCTGCATTCCCTCTCCCCAGGTAGGGCAGAGCCACCCTGTGGTCCCCCTAACTTTGTGCTTGCTTCGTGCAGGTGCCTGGGGCTGGGCTTGCCCTGGGAGGGCAGCTCCCCCGACCCCATCCACTTCTGGCTGTGGCGGGGAGGGGGGGCGGTGGGCTGAGGGGACAGCTGCACCGAGGTCACTGAAGCCATATCTGGGCGTTTGGGGAAAAGTCATCCTCTTAGAAGGCCTTCGTGCACCAGGACCCAACACCCTCATCAACCTGGAGAGGAGCTGTGGGGTCAGGAATTCCCTGATTCCTGTTCTCTGTGGCCTTGACCCTCGACCACAGATGCACCAGGCCACCCACTGCAGGGGCTCTGTACTGTCTCTGGGGCCACGAGAGGGCCCCACAGAGGAGGACTGGGCCACACGGCTGTTCTGACCTCCCCACTGACCCCGAATGCCCCCTAGCCTGTAGCGGGGAGCCCAGGGCAGGAAAGGGCTAGTGTTGGGGAGGCCCTGGGCAGACACGGCATGGGTGAGGGTTAGCTCTGTCCCTGGCCATCATCTCGGACATCATGGCACAACAGCTCTGCCAGCTCTCGCCCACCCCTCCTGTGGGCGCCCCCACCCTCCCATCATGCTGTCCTGGGGGGACCTCTCCTGTGGGTGCTGGACGGCGGGGGACAGCGTCTGCGCTCTAGGCCGAAGGCTCAGGTCTGCTGTCCCAGCTCCCTGCCTGAGATGGTTCCCACCGTGTCCTGGCAGGGGCATGGGGTGTGTGGCAAGAAGGGAGCAGGTTGGTGGCAGACAGGCCCCAGGGAGCCCACCCCAGCCTGCTTCTCCCTGACCGGTTCAGACACCGGCACCGTACCCCTCCGTGAACCCACAGCACCCAGCAGACAGGCGTGTGTGTGTGGCCCGGAGAGGCTGCAGCAGGGACACCCTCCACGCCCTGTCCCCTTGGGCCAGGCCTCTCCACCTGTGCCTGGCCGCAAACACGCTGGCAGGATGAAAGGGGACGTCATGGTGGGGACCCGTCTGTCGGGGACATTCCCGCTGTGCACGCCGGGGCAGGGCTAGTCAGTATTTCGGACAGACGGACGGGCTGCGGCTCTGGCTGGGAGGGCGCGGAAGCCTTTGTCTCGGTAACAATAGTGTTCATCAGGTCCAGCCGGAGCTGCGAGAGAGGCTCGTTTGAGACCGAACACATGGTAACATCAAAACAAACAAGGGCCGCCATGGCGACCGGCCCCAAACAGAGCCCGCAGGCCCGGCGGCGCCGCCCGCGCAGCCATGGCGACCGCCCGCAAACAGAGCGGCTCCACCGGCCCGAGGCCGACCCGCGCCTGCGGCTCCCACGCGGCAAAGGCCCTTCTGCCGTGGCTGCCACTTGGAAAAACCGTGGCCCGAGACCCCACGGCCCAGGACACGCCCGTCCCCGCCCCACCCCTCCCTCCTCTCGGGGCCAAACAAAACCAGTTTTTAACAGGCTCCTTGAGGCCTCCCGGTGTCCTCCTGCCGGTCCCTCGGTCCCTCGGGGCCCCGCGATCTCCCCCTCAGGGACGAGGGCACGGCCCCCGCCGCCCCCAAGCTGACCGGCAAGCCCATCCGGGCAAGGGCCCCGTGCCTGCCCCCCGGGAGGGGCCCCCGTGGCCACCGCAGCCCGGGGTGACCGGGTCCTGACCTTGTGGGCTCGGGCCACCACTGCCCGCTCACCAGACCGCCTCCCTGCCGGGAGCTGAGGCAGAGACGCCGGGGTCCCAGCAGGGAGCCCGCTGTGCCTAGGGGCCAGGCCTCACCCAGGACGGGGACAGTGACCGGATGGGCTCCCTTCCTGGTGCTCACACGAGTGACGCCAGCGCCCCACAGCCACTACCAGGACCCCGTCCCCCTGCCTCGGTGCTGGGCTGCCCATGCCTGCTGCACACAGGGTCTTGGGGCCTGTCCAGAGCACCTGTCCTTGGAATGAGCCACCTCCCACCACCTGTGGGGAGCCTGAGTTCCACCCGAGTGCGTGTGCAGGCCACGTGTGCACACATGCGTGAGCTCTGAGTGCACATCCGCACAGTGTGCCAATGCCTGCAGGTAGCGGCCTGGAGGAAGGAGGGAAAGGGGATGGGAGGGAGAGTCGCCATCACCTGTCCCCAGCATTTGGACGTGCAGGCCGGCTCCAAGGCTGTGGGAGCCTGTGGTGCTTTCTAGGGAGGTGAGCCGCCGTGGACGTGCCACTTCTGCCTCCTTCCCAGCCCTTCTGGAACCTTCCCCAAAGGACATGGCTCTGAGGTTCCTCTGCTCCCGGGTCAGCCCATGTCTCCAGAATGCACAGGGTTTCCCAAGGCCAGTGCTCAAGGCCTGGAGGATGTGCCCAGGAAAGGGAATGGGGAGACCCTGCGGGGCCTCACAGGAGCTCCTGCGGCCTCCCCCCTGCCTGCAGCGTGAGCCCATCTGCTCTGCCCACAGACGCCTACAGGGGATCCGGCCACTCTCCCTTCCCTCACCCGGCTGGTGTGCGGGGCACGTCTGCTCTGCTGAGTGAGCTCTGGGCCTCCGGCGCTCCCGACGCAGCCACAGGCTCTGGGCCGCTCCTTGGGGTCGGCCGGTGGTGGCACCACATGCCCGAGGCTGGCTGGGCTGCCTGGACCGTCCCCAGGGAACCACACGGCAGAGCTGGTCCCATTTCCTACCGAGGACAGCGCACCAGATGCCCCGGCGCGCCTCTGGAGCTGCTCGGCTGAGGGCTCCGGCCAGAGCCCGGTCCCTGCTGCCCAGAGCACCTCCACAGTCCCCCAGCAGACACCCTCGGTCGCAAGCCCGGGGCCGCAGGGGCAGCAAATGTGGAGATCCTCAGCTGGGGCCACGGAGAACTGGTCCCTGCAGGCTGCCAGGGGTGGGGATGGGGAGACCATGTGGCTCCCTGGTCCCCAAAGGTCCGAGGCCCCCTACTCAGAGACACAGGAAAGGACAGGATGCAGCCCCCACCAGGCCCCCGCCCCTCCTGGGAATGTCCTTGACCACGAGGCCACACCCCACCAGAGACTCCCAGGGGCTGGCCCCACTGCTCCCATGTCCGGGGGACCCTTGCTCTGTGGGGGTGACCCCAGGGGTCCAGGCCAACTCAGCTGAGCAGCTCTTCATCTCCAGAGGCAGCTTGTCACTGAGCGGGGACTAGCAGAGGCCCCAAAGGCATGGCAAGAGGTTAGGGACCCACATTCCCAGTGTGTGGGGTGCAGGCGGACTGAGTCTCTGTAAGAAGACCTTAGGGACAACCTAAGTCGGGGGACATCAGGTCTGCGAGCAGGGCTGAGACGGGCAGCTGAACCCCACACGGAGCCTAGGACGCACGGAGTCGGTGGGACCTGAGTGCCCAGCCGGGAACAGACTCGGGTCTGGTTGTTCCACACGCACTCCGCCACGGGCCGTGTCCTCAGCCTCCACAGGGGAGTGTGCGGGGAGGGGGGGACACTGACTGGACACTTGCGCCCAGACAGCACCCCGTGAATGCCTAATCACGGGAGTGGTCCGTCCTTGAGGAGCTGCCCAGATTCGGGGGCCGCTTCCCCGTGGCACGAAGTCGGCACAGACCAGGGAGCTGAGGAGGGACCCCAGAGGTCTGGAGAGCCCACCTGCCCTCTGCACGGGCCCGGCCCCCTGGACGCAGCAGACAGCAGCGGCCCGAGGGCTCGGACAGCCCGGCCTGCACTGCGGCCCGAACCTGCCCCGGGGCTCCGGGGCCTCAGCCTGGTCCCCGCGACGAAGCCTCTGCCGTGGGCCCCACGGCAGCCACAGAGCGGCTCCTCCCAGTGCACCCCTTCTCACCTCTGCCCACCAGCACCCCTTCACCTCCTCCCTCCTCCCTGCACCCCTTCACCTCCTCCTCCACCTGCTCCCCTTCCCCTCCTCCCTCCTCCCTGCACCCCTTCACCTCCTCCCTCCTCCCTGCACCCCTTCACCTCCTTCCCCACCTCCTCCCCTTCACCTTCTCCCCCACCTGCTCCCCTTCACCTCCTCCCTCCTACCTACACCCCTTCACCTCCTCCTCTCCCGCCTGCTCCCCTTCACCTCCTCCCTCCTCCCT
>RCUC01134171.1:0-24974 GCA_003697995.1 Taxidea taxus jeffersonii
CCCCCTCAGTGACATTTGAATCTTCCACGGGAAGTATTTGCTATGTTATTTAAATATCTTCCGACAAAACTAATAAGTGGATTGGATTTGGAGTGTGGGTAATCTAGAACGTGGGTTTTAAAAGACTCAAATTCACTACGTTGCTTTGTCTAACAGCATTAAGTGTACTTGGGGCTTGTTCTGGGCAGGACTGAAGGGGAGGACTTTATCTTCTGGTTCCTTAGCCTTTTCTCTTGTCCCTTTCTTTTCTGGCCAGTGGCCATGGGTTTTCTCTCAGGAGAAGTTTTTGCCTGTTTCCTTCAAATCCTGTGCTTTGGTAATGCTCCATTAAACTCATTCACAAAAAGGTTTAATAAACTGAAAACTCTCTGTGGGTTTCCTTTATCATGCATATTTGCTTTTAACAGCTCATATTATCCTAAGTCAAAGAAGTTATTTTCTTAAATTGGATATGTTAGAGGTAGTGAGGCATTCCTGGCTTCTTAAAATAAATAATGCACCCTTTACCCTCTCCCATCTCAATCAAGAAGAGCCATTGTTTAATTATTTGTTTAGATGCTTCTAAAGCTCCTTGTTAGGTATTATGTTAAGTTTAGTAAATATGCCTGATATCTTATGCCTACAAGCTTCCTGCTTCTAGTTTGCATTTAGAATATGTTTCATTTCTCAAGTGTTTGGTGTTTTCTACTTACATCTAATGAAAATTTTGTGCTGCTGTCAAAATTCAGAAAGCACAGTTATCATTCACTGTGGTAGGTCAGGAAAATTTAAATTGGATTTGTACTCTTCAGAATCATAGTCCGTTTAAGCATAAGCAAATTACATGCAAATAATGTAGAAAATATCAGGTGTACTTGTTACACTTGGATATGACCTTTGAGAAAATAATATTAGAAAAGTGCCTGGCTGTATCGTACGACCATTGGAGAGATCTGGCAGAATAGATGGTCATCTGTACATAGAAAAACTATAATTTCTTTATGTGGTTGATCATATGAGAACTGGATTCCTGCTCTGAAAAGTAAGTAAGAGGAAAACCAAAGAAGGTTAGCCCCATGAATGTGCTAAAGGCAAAGGGACAAATGGTATTACCTGCCTTTAGCGTTTAAACTCATTTCTCTCACTCACCTGCCTTTAGTGTTAATCTTGTTAAATCAAAGAAGAGAAGAGAATTATGGGGACAGCTTTGTGTTGGGGATACCACATGCAACTTAATTTTATGATAAACTTGAGCTTACTTATGTCATTCATGTAATTATTGTACTTAATGGCCAATAATGCTGCACTTTATCCTGACTTACATGTTATGGTAAACACATTATGCTGATTTTGCTGCCTATAAGAAGTTGTTTGAAAGAAAAAAAGCAGGCAAGAAGTTGCACTGTTTGGCAAGGCATTCCATGAAGACAAAGTAAATCACTATCAAAATGATTAGGTTTGAGAAGTGCTAAGATCTCTCCATCTCAAAAAAAGAGCCCCCCTCTTTGACTTAAGGTTATACTGTGTGCTAAAATATCCCTTACACTAGTGCTCCTTTAGGTCGATTTCATAGTATGTGAGTGATCCATCAGTGCTCAGGTGCTGAGGACACCAGACAGGCAAACTATGAAGAAGTAGGGCTTGGATGGTAGTGTGTTGGGATCATAAGATTAGGTCTGGATTTTAGAGGATTGAGCACTGCTAGAGTGGGCCAATAGAGGGCCAATAGAGGCATTTATGCAGCCAGGGGAAAAACAAGGAGAAAAGGACTCCAAGGAAGAGAATTGTTAGAATGGGGAGATGGGGAATCCAAATTTCATCAAATCTTTTCATATTGAGGGATATTAATTTTATATCTAGTGTTATTCATATATCCTGTTTGATTTTAACTTGTCCAAAGTTGCCATGAAGACATTTGGTTGGGAAAAATGATGTTTCAATATATGGTTCTTCTTTCTTTCAAATTTATGTCTCTGGGCATTTCTTTCCCTCAAAATGCATGGATGCAGAATCAGAGAGAAATGAGTTTAAATACTGGCATTGCTATTTGGGAATAAAGTGATCTTGGGCAGTCTTGGGCAAGTGAAATAACTACATTGACCATCCATTTCTCCTTTGTGAAAAAGAGATAATAACCTTGATGAAATTCTTGAGGAGAAACATGGTGATATATGTATCTCATCTGGCCAAGTGCTGGCACATGGTAAATGTTCAGTATCAGCTAGTATCATTATGGATACAGGTACCTCTCTGCTGACATATTCTGACAATTCTTTCTGGAAGTAAGCCAGTTGGTCAGATTTAACACACATAAATGAAATTTCATTTCTCTATGACTGTAAAATCAGATTCATTGGGCTGTGTCACCTTTTCCCTGCAAAAGGTACAAATACATGCATAGTTAACTTGATGTCAAATAAGTAGGTTTAGAGAATCTTAGTCTTACTTTTTTTATGTCAAGAAATTTAAAGATTCTGTGTTTGAAAACTTATGTGGCTCTTTGTACTCATTATGAAATGTATGAAATGCACACTAATCTTGTTTCTTCCTGGCATCTTGGATAGGGACCCATGCTTACTTTGGCAGAGCTCTATGTGTGAAAGGGTATCTTTGAAATATAGAGCATGCTGAGCTGATAGATGCTCTGGGATCTGACATTTTCAAAATGGATAAAACTCGTTATTCAGAAACTTGAAAATAGAAATATAAACTTTTTAATTATATTAGCATAATTAATAACCCCAGTAATCCTAATGATTCATTATATGTCATAAGGTCCTTTGCATATCTTATGGACAACTCAATTTTTTCAGTAAGTGTGGTCCCTCCTATTATGTATCTCAGTAAATGTGATTCTCATTTTCTTTTTTGTGCAATTACCACAATACCCTAAGTTGATATTTTCACTCTTATTTTGCATGTCCTCCTCTCCTTAATCCAAGCCCAACTTACATTTCTCAAATCCAAAGTTTCCCAACAGAACTGGGAAGCATAGTTAAAGATCATAAATCACTGGTCTGGGCTCAGCAGGCGAAAGGTATGATAGAAAGTACGTGCTATTTGACATTAGTGTATTGCGTTCAAATTGGATAAATGGATTTTTTTTTTAATTTTTTTGATAGAGAGAGAGAGAGTTGGGGGAGGGGAAGAGGAAGAGAATCTTTAAGCAGACTCCCTGCTGAGCATGGAGCCCTAGGGTCAATCTCACAACCCATGAGATCATGACCTGAGCCAAAACCAAGAGTCAGATGCCCAACCAACTGAGCCACCCAGGTCCCTGCTGGATTTATCTTCTTTTAACTTTAAGATTTTGGCACTTATCAAGAGGCAAGTCTTGATAATGGAAGGAACCCATGCTAGTGAAAGGGAAATATGGGTCCTATTCTTATCCAACTTATCATCTGACAGTCTTATGGAGAAACTAACTTGAAATTGCACATACATTTTCCTTGTTAGGACACAGCTAACAACCGAGATTTCAGTTTATCAGAATATAATCAATAAATAATGCAAAACAGGATTATTGCTTCAGGCACATCCTTCTAAAGAAGCTTGTCTGCTGTATTGCCAGATTTTAAAACTGACATCAGTTAATAGTTCAGGATACCTTTTTTTCCCCCCAAGACCTTTCTTTTTACTTCTTCTAGTGCTTTCCCCAACTAGCATATTACCTAATTCATACTGGTCATTTTTTCAAAAAGTATTTGTTGAATAAGTGTATGTTTACATATCATTGTAATTCTAAAGAGCTTATTGAATCCTTCATTATCTAATCTAGGAAGAGAGTACATAGCTTGACTAACTTGATATAGGAGGATAACCCAGAGCTTTCAGAATCAGGGGCAGCCAGATTTGAATCTCTTCTATCATGTACTAGCTAGAAAAATAAAGTAGCTTCTCTGAGCCTTAATGTTTTCTTTTTTTTTTTTTTCCAAGTAAAATCTATGTGCTTTCTATCACATAGGATTTCTGTGTAGATGAAGAGAGAGAGAGAAAAAAAAAATTCTCCCCATCAGCTTCCTAGAGGAAAATACAGGGTACAGTCTAATGGGAAAATGAGGGAGGAGACTATTTTACAAGGTTAAAGGCTATCTACAAGGTCTAATGAAGCATCCTGGGGCTAGCAACAAGGGGGATCCATTGCTATACCTAGGTCTGAAGGAACAAGGAGAGTGAAGAGTTTGCAGAACCCAGAAACAGTGTTGTGCTGTAGGAGAGAGGGAGATGTGGCCTGTGGTAGAGAGATGTAGTTAGACCATAGCCAGGCGGGGAGTGAGATCAGGGAATAAGTATCCTGACTTCTCTTTATTTCCATCCCAACCCTCCCATTTCTCACTAGTGCCTCTGATTGGCCAAGTCCATTCAGAAAGAACACATTGCTAATACAGGTTAGTTCATACCAGTCTGCTCTGGGGAACAGAGCAAGGTAGAAAGAAAGATCTTTCTACTCTCTTTCTCTCACCATTCTCTCTCTTTTGATTCATGGATCCATCATGAACATAGTGCTTGCTACATAACACACAGGGTAACCATATAAGTTACTGCCTAAGTTGCAATATTTTTGAGAGCAAAAAGGTACAATACTATTAATAACTGCACTGGGACAACTGGCATAAAACAGATTTGTGCCAGGCAAATCAGGGCTTATTGTCACCTTACTAACAGAGCATAATAAGCCTAAGTAAATGTGAATTTCCTTCCCTTCCTTTAATGCTTTTTCAGATTCTTTCCTCCTATAATAGAGCAATGTGGGCATTTTGAGAAAGAAGATTGGATTATTTTAATAAAGCAATCTAGACTCATCTCCCTGTGGCAGGCTTTCCAAAGTTGGTAATTATTACTGAGTCCCTTGCTAACAACTGCCAGAAGAATGAGAAGGATTTAGGTCATTCTTTAAACCTAAAACCTGATTAACTTGTTTAGTAGTTCCTCCCAGCTTAGAAACCTTGTTTGAACACTAAAGAGAGTTGAGGCAACAGAGAGTCTATTACTCAATAAATGGAATATACATAAATATACATACTATGCACAGGGGAATTTGGTGAGCTATTTAGTCTTCTCTGGCACAGTGTTGCTGTCTTACTTACATTTTAAAACCAATGACTGTACATGTTGGTTGCTTTGATTTGGAAGACACCTGTGATTAATATTTTTAGAAGGAGTAACTATTGGTGATTGAACAGGAGTGGTTTTCAATGTCATTATGCATAACATAGAACAAGAAAGGGAGATTACTAATTAATTCAGGGAATTAAGGAGATCAACAAACATTTCAGCATATGCTGATAGGTACATATAAGTTCAGACAAAAATAATTTTAGTTAAGCCAAGAAGTGTCAATGATCAAATATGATGGAGTGGATTTGGAACAAAAGAAGCTCTAATTGTGAAAATTGTGTGTGGTTTACCTCCTATATGCTGGAATTTTTGACAACATAACTGGGAAATAAACAACCTTGGCTAATTCCACTTATCAGCAATTCACCTTTTATACTTATTTTTTTACTGCCCTGTTTGTGACAGCTATATCAACATCAGTGGCCTGATGCTTCCCTTTGAGGTTTCCTGGGGTCATGTGCAACCTGGGCTTGAACCCACCTCTGGTGCTCTTGCTCCTGGCTTACTGACTTTCTCGAAAACATTACCTTTGCCCAGATTGGGTGAGTCTCTGTCCTCATAAGCTCTTGCATTGCTTCTTTGCCATGTATCCATATTTGAATAAGGTCTCCTCAAGGAGTGACTTACTCCTTTTTCCAGAGACCTCTTTTTACTTAACAATTGGGAGAGTCACTTGACTTTGACTCTAATGGAATGGGGTGACATCTGGCTTGCTCAGCCCTAGTGTTTTTTCCACCTCTATTGGAAGATACGGTATATTCCTTAAGGAAAATGACTCCTAACTTTTCAAGTGAGTTTTTTTTTTTAATTGAACAAACATGTTATTGGTAAGCAAATGTTCAGTCTTGTCATCCTACCACCTGTTCTGTGCCACCAATGAAGTCTTAATTCTCTAGAGTTAAGGAGTCCTGGCCTTGCATTATACAAAATTGTTCAACTGGGGCCACATGCAACAACATTCTAGAGGCAGGATTTTGTATCCCATAATTGATACCATGTTATCAGAAAGCTTGGTAAACCAAGGTTGGTCACAGCCTCAGTGAAGGGCCAAACCTAGATTACAGGCCTCACTAGTTTTTTTTTTTTTATGATATGTTTATGCAAGGGTCTGTAGTTTCTGTGACTTTGTTCTGGAACTTTTTCAAGGTCACCCCAATAAAAAAGAACCAAGGAATTTTCAAAACTTGACCACACTTTTAAAAATGACATGTAATTATAAGAAAAAGATATTTGCTGCCAAATACATGTTTTTAAGTTGAAAAGTAGAAATTAAAAAAATTTGTATCCACTATAATTATCACATAAAGGTAAAGCAAAGACTCATAAATAAATCGATTGACTAATTTATTTCTTTGTTCACCAAGTGCTTTCTGAGTCCTATTGCACACCAGTGTTCTTCTAGACACAAGGAGTACAATGGCGAGTAAGATGGGCACATTCTCTAATTTAGTGGAGTTTACATTTTTAGAAGGGGAGACAGACAGCAAACAACTACAAAACATGTAAATAAATAAACCAACAGAAAGTATCAGTGCTATGTCAAAATTACTATGCTCAAATAACAGAGTAGTTGCTCTTTAGGTTAAGTCTTTTAGAGGTGGTTACTTTCAAATCCAGGTTGGAATAACTAGGTGCATCAGCAAAGCAAAGATCTGGGGATATAACATTCCAGTCAACAGGAATAGTGAGCACACAGGCCCTGAGACCAGAACTGGACTGGCACATTCTAGATACTGGAAGAAGGGCCGTTGGAGCTGGAGTGGGCAAGAAGGAGAGTATGAGAAGTTGTTAGGAAGGGCTTGCAATATCCTGTTGGTACGTGTAAGCAAGTAAGAGGAGTTCCGATTTTATGCTAAGTTGCTATGGGATATATTGGAGGGGTTACATAGGAGAGTGACATGATCTGATGAGCATATTTTAAAAATGTTCTGGCTGCTGAGTAGATAATTAGCCCCCATAAAGAAGCAAGAGTGGAAACCCGGAGACCACTGAAAAGTTATGTGCCACCAGTGAGAGATGGCAGTGGCTTGCACTAGGGTGCTGGTGACAGGGATGGAGGGGGCAAAATGGAGAAAAGTCTTGTTTTGTGGATATTTGCCTTTAGAATATGGCCTACATGAATATAATGGTTAGTGACTAGCATCAGAAGATTGTTTTAGATTGTTTAGAACAAGACTTTCTAGGAAAGTACTCAAGAGGCATTTATATGTGCCTTTGCTATATAACCTCATCTTTCCTTAGTTTCCTTGGCCTCTCATCTAGAATACTGCCACTTGAACTTTCTTGTGTAATACTGTAGGAAAATTCCCCATAGTTGCCTCTCACTCTGCTCCTTTTGAAGGAGTGCTTTGTATTAGCCCGGCTCCCTGCATCATTTGTGTACACGTGTAGTTTATAGATTTTCATGCTGTTTAGAAAAGAGTGATGATAACCTCTCAAGCCAAGTTGAAAGAAGGATGAGTAAGGAAGAAAGGGATGCTGGGGGCATAAGTTGCTTTGGAGGATGAGATGACCCGTGCTGAACAAATTGGATAGAAAAGAAGGGGATTTGAACAAACCACCTTTAGACAAAACACAACCTGTAAGTGATATGAGGGATAAGTCACTGAAGCTCCTTACCAGTAAGCTAAGGTTTCCAACAAGCCCAGGTCAGGCATCCTGATTAAATATTTGGAGGGAGCTCTGAGAAAGCATGATATTTAAAAAAAAAAAAAAAAAAAAAAAAAAGGTAAATGAGAGGCAAGGAGAGAAAAGTTCAGAGTTGAAATGAGCTTAGCAAAGTCAAAGCAAGAAGAGAGGAAGAGTTCTGTTTCCCAGTCCACTCAAAAACAAGCAAACAAACAACAACAACAACAACAAAGCAAAAATCAAAGCTAACTAAACAAAACCTTAGTCTCTGAACAAAAGCCCAGTCAACACTTTGGCAGAAACACACTGGCTTTAGAGTCAGGCAGGCCTGAGTTTGAATCCACATTCCTTGTTATAGTGGATCTGCAAACAGAGCACTGTCTCTGAGTCTCAGTTTCCTCATTTATAAAATGGAAATGTAATGCTGAAATCAGAGTGACCTTGGAAAAAAATTTAATGAGCTGGCACATTGTTTGAATCCAAGTCCTGGCTTTTTATCTAAGTGTCTTTGGCAAGAAAGTTAACCTTTTTTTTTTTTTTTTTTAAGAAAGTTAACCTTTTTAATGTCGGTTTCCTTATCTGAAAAATGGGACTAATAACTATGTCACAGATTGTTGTCTAACATATTATCACTACTTTATATATTATTGTTATTGGAGTTTTCTTTTTGAAAGATTTATTTATTTATTTATTTGACAGACGTCATAAGTAGGCAGAGAGGCAGGCAGAGAGAGGAGAGAGGGGGAAGCAGGCTTCCTGCTGAGCAGAGATCCCGATGCGGGGCTCGATCCCAGGATTCGGGGATCATGACCTGAGCCGAAGGCAGAGGCTTTAACCCACTGAGCCACCCAGGCACCCCTGGAGTTTTATTTTTTAAAAGCTTGGCCCAAAGCAAGCCATGGATAAATATTTTTTCTTTCTGCTGTTTTCTTCCTTTCAACTCTTGTATCTCATTATCACTCTTCCTCCATCACAGAAAATCTTTTTCTTCTTGTAGTATTCAAGTTTTAGTCTTCAAATTTGCATAAATGAGTATATGCCTGCTTTAAACTATTTTTCTCTCAACATAAATGCATGACTTCTTCCTTTCTGTTTGGAATAATTATTAATAGTTTCCCTTTTTGCTCTCAAAAGTGTTCCAATTTGGAGAACAAAATACATGGTCACCTCTCTTATGGTTCCTGTTACTCATGAAATAATTCAGTATGTAATTGGAAATATATATCTTTGGAAAACTCAGTACTCTATGAAAGAAGGTTCAAGTCAAGATTAAGTTTGTAAAAATGATTTCCTGAAAAAAGCATTATCTTATTTACCAAATATGTGGTGAATCTACCAGCAAACCCTGATTAATTGGGGCACTCATGATGCCTTGTCACTCCTGGAACATTCTGGGGCAAACCAAATGCATTCCTATCATTTCCTCAAGCAGCAGGTTATGAAAATGCCCATGCTGTTGAAAACCATTCATGGCTCCACTCTCTCAGAAGCATAGGGGTAGCGTTGCCTCTGTGATTCAGGTGCCATTACCTGCACATGGGGGAAGTTTGAATTCTCCTTTGTCATCCATGTCATGTGAGCTTGTCAAAGAATCACAGCTTTCTTTGGGAAAATGAGTTTTATGTGTCCCAAAAGAAAATACAGCAGGATGGTGCTGAGGGCCTACTGGATGACATTTTTGGGGATGGTGATTTCTTTTCTCAACCTGTAATATAGTGGAACTTTTTTCCACTAAAATTTTAGTCTGGACCTAGCCCTCGCACCATGTCAAATTGGAGAAACCATGAAACTTTGAATCCTCAATATTTCATTCCTGCTTAAACAAGGTATAGTAACACTTGTCTATTTTCTTCAGAGGGTGATATTCAATTCATAATTTGATTATTATACATTCTAGCAAGAAAAAAGGAAAAGAATTCATAGTGTTATGATTAATATTTGTTAGACACTTTAAAAATTCATCTCACTCCCCTCCATATTCCATCCCATACCTCACCACAGTGTAACTGGAAACTCATATAAAGCAGTCACACAAACTAGTCTCTGCCATCAGGTAGCTTGCTAACTTTCTAGAGATATACACATGAAAAGAAGTTGAAGAAAATGAGAATACAGTATAAAGTAAGTGCTAAATTAAATTAAAAAATGAATACTTTAGGAGAGGATTTGGGATTATGTTAATTATTCAGTCTGCTTGGCAAAGAAAATCTCTGAATACATTACTACTTTAAAACCAAGTATTAGATGGCTTAGACTTTTTTAAAGTATTGGATATAATTTTGGATGTCTGGCAGAACTAGGGTATCAACTTTTATTAAAACAATTTCTTCTAAAAAACATGAAATATTCATTGCTAATATTAAACCAAACTTCCTTTTATATTAAATCTAGAATTAGAATAGGATGCTTTTAATTTTTTTAACAGTAGGTGCATTAATCTATAACAATAATAGCTGCAATTTAAGGGCTTGGTGGGTGCTAGGTCTGTGCTGTAAACTGTCTTATGTTATCCTCCCAATCTTCTTAAGTCAGGTATTAGGGGCACCTGGTGGCTCAGTGTGTTAAGCCTCTGCCTTCACTTTGGGTCATGATCTCAGGGTCCTGGGATCAAGCCCTGCATAGGGCTCTCTGCTCAGCAGGGAGCCTGCTTCCCCCCCACCTCTCTGCCTGCCTCTCTGCCTACTTGTGATCTCTCTCTCTCTCTGTCAAATAAATTAATAAAATATTTTTTAAAAAGCCAGGTATTATTATCTCTAAATCACAGATGATGAAACTGAGGTCAGTGCTTTGGTCAAAGTCACACTGTTAGACATTGAGAGCAATAGTTTTCAATGCCAGGCTTTGTTCTTATATCACAGAATGCAGTTTGTGGAGCAAGGTTATTATTGTGATGTTGTTTTCTTCCTAGATGTCATCATTGCTTTACTGGAAGTCACAATTTACTGCTGATCTAAATGTTTGTTGAACACCTATTTATTCTTACTTACCAGATTGTCATCATCAGACTTAACTGCTTTGCTGTTTGATGACCCTTACCTCTTAGTTTCCTTGGGGTTAGGTAGATGTGAGGTCACTTTGGCTTTCTTTGCTAAGAAGTTTTGGATATGTCTTGGTCCTGGTCTTCTAGCTTGATCTCAAATACACCAAGCATTTGGTGCTATAGTTAACATTTACTGCTACTGACAGAAAGCAGCAGCACTCAAAGCTTTTCTGTAAAGGAAAAAGCCCTCACAAATCTAAGATTCAGAACAATGAAAATTATCCAACATATAGGAAACTTTGCTTATCTCTCTGGTGATATTTTAAAAATAGAACATTAAAAAGGAGTCTAAATTAAAATCTTCATTCCCAACTGTTTGCTCTAATTATTGTTCATGGAGTCATTCCTTTGCTTCTCAATTTTTTTTTTTTAAATCAGTTTACTCCTTAAACTGGAGATAATAGCATCATATATCAGGGGATTTAGAATCATACTGTTTAGCAATTGCTAGAATCATGAAGTTTCACAGAATTTTTGTTTTATATTAAAAATTCATAGAAGTAGTATACTCTAAATCACTACATATTCTTATCTGTTTTCATATAAATATTGTTTTAAATTACTTTCACATAAAACTGATGTTTCAGGGAGATATGCCACATATTTCAGTGGTTTGAGCTATTTGGCAAACAAACTTATGTTTTCTGGTGATGCATGTCCTATAGTTTGAAAATCATAAAGTCAAAAAATTTTCTTCAGGAAGATCTGTTTGGAGTACTGAGCTATTCATTAATTTATTTATTCAACAGTTTTTTTTTTTTCAGTGTTCACTCTGATGAATGACTATTCAAGCATTGTGTACAGACTTACAGCTAATTTCATCAAGGTCCTTGCTTTTGTGGTGCCACCTTTTACATTAAATGATAATAATAAATAAATAACCAGGTAAACTAAAAATGTCACAATTGATCAATTCCATGACTAAAATAAAGATATTGTGAGATGGAGTAAATAGGAATTTCTTTTTTTTTTTTTTTTAATTTTTAAGGTTGGTTTTTTTTTTTTCATTTTTATTTATTTGACAGAGAGAGAGATCACAAGTAGGCAGAGAGGCAGGCAGAGAGAGAGGGGGAATCAGGCTTCCCACTGAGCAGAGAGTCCTATGAGGGGCTCAATCCCAGGACCCTGAGATCATGACCCGAGCCAAAGGCAGAGGCTTAACCCACTGAGCCACCCAGACACCCCATATATGGGCATTTCTTTAGACCTGGTAGGCCAAGAAAGATCTCTCTGGGGGTGTGACATTTTAAATCACACCTGTATGATAAGAATAAGCCAGCCATATAAGTATATGTTGCACTAATTTCCAGGCATATAATTCCATCCTAGGGTGGGAATGAGTATGACTTGTTCTTTTACCAGAAAGAAAGCCAGTGGCATAAAGAGTGAGTGAAAGAGAAGTGAATGGTGAGGCAAGGCCATCAGGTTGTCAAAGCCTTTATAGACTATGATGCCCAGAGTTTGGGTTCTATTCTAATTACAAAAGATGTCAGTGGAAAGCTTGAAAGGAGGAGTGACATGATGTGATTTATCTTTTTGAAGATCACTCTGGATGCTCTGTGGAAAAAGGATTATAGAGGGTAAGAATGGAAGCATAAATGAGCAGTTAGGTGGGCTCAGAAATGGTGCAGGTGAGAGATGATAGTGACTCAGGCAGGTATAGTAGCAATGGCTGTGATAAATTTGGGATATGTTTTAGAGGTAAAGTCAAAAGGACTTATCTATTAGGTAAACAGAACATTGGGGTAAGAAGAAGATAATTGTCAGAGATTTTAGCCTGAGCAACTAGGGATAGAGGATGAAGATTTGAAAGAGTGAACCAAATCTCCATTTTGGGAAATTCACCATCTGGCTGAAGTTGTTAAGTAGGATACAGGAGCCAGAGAAAGGGCCAGGTAGGTGTGTTCCACACAGAGAGAACTGCAAATACAAAGCCCCAAGTCTGGACTAAGTTTGATGAGTTTTAAGAGTAGCAAGAGAACTAGTGTGTCTGGACCATAAAGCAAGAAAGACAACAGGAGAAATGAAGTCACAGAGGTTGGCCTCAGGCAGGATCATTCAGGGTCTAAAGGTCATGCAGAAGAGTTTGAACTGTATTCTGAGTGTGACAGAAAGTCATTGGCGGGTTGAGCCCAAGTAAACAGTGTGATTAACATTTTTAAAAGGATTATTCTGCCTGTTATGTAAAGAATTGATGGGGAGAGTGTGGTGCAGGGAGAAAGAGTAGAATAGGAGGGACAAAATAACTAGAAGGCGATTGAAGCCAGGGATGTGAGATATCTTTCAGTGTGTGGGTAAGTTCTGCACAGTCACATGTTTTCCCACTCATATTCCATATGATCTTTGAACATCCAACTAGTGTCATAGAGCTGAAGGATCTACGTACAATTACAGAAACATAAGTTTATATATTTACATAGCATAAGTCATTTGTGCCTAGTTTTAGTCTATACTAAATTTTTTAAGAATGTAAGTATTGTGTATATTTAAGGAAGTACTGTCCTTGTTTTGTTTAGAATTCTGCCAACAGCCGTTCACTAGTTTGGAAAATCAAGTCATTGATGGCAGTGCCTCCACAGTAACTCACATCTATATCTACCTGCATTTGTGTCATCTTACTGATGGTTCTTTGTATAGGTACAAGGATTGATACCAACATCCTTTGGAGAGTAGTAGTATCCATACATTTACATATTGAAATAGATCTTATGGAACACTATACTGACTTTTTGAAAAATGTGTAGGTTAAAATATTGATGAATTTTATTTCAGAGTGCTGAGCTATTGTTATATAAAGGGAACCACTAATGTGATAAATTGAGAACCACAGATCTAGGTAATGATAGATAACATAGGTTTCTGGTGATGACCGATATTAAGCTAGACAGACTTAGATCTGATAATCTCTTAGAGTAATGCAATTTGTCCAAGAACAGATAGCTTCTTGGCCACAAATACTGATTTTGAACCCAGCTCAGGCTGTTCCAAAGCCCATATTCATTACTCATATCCATCAGTATAAGGATTTATTTTCAGAAGTTTATTTCCTGTAGTAGAGTATCCTGCTTATATTCTTAGCCCAAGGAAAGTATTTTAAAGCTATCCCTCTACCAGTAATAAAGTTGTTAATTCAGCCAATTTAGTGATTAAAAGTATTAAATTTAGGTGGTAAGAATAGATGTAATAATTATTTGGTCTATTATATGAAGAATAAATCCTAATTTTGGCTTTTTCACTTCTAGTTGTTGGGATATCTTGCACAAAAGGCTGGGTTTTATCATGGTTTCTAATTTAAACTTGAAAATAGTTTCTGTTTGTTTTTAATTATCTTCCTCTTATCACAAGCTTATCTCCTATTGGTTAGGTAAATGATTCATGACTATTACAAATAGAAAACACGTACAGATTTTTACCTTAAGATTTTAGAACTAATACTTGTTTACTAGAAAAGCTGTTCAGTTTTTATCTCTGATTCCCTTTTGTAGAAATTCACCTGGTAAAATGTTCTTTTTAAAAAAGTGTCAATATCAACAATATTATTATTCTGTAGAATACTGAGAAGGAATTAACTTGGCAGTAATTCTCATGTAGAAAAGTAATTTTGAACAGACATGACAGTTTTGTGAGCCATAGTTCTAGGGACTATCACCAAAGCATTTTAATTTTAATGTAAGGATTTGCAACATTTTAGAAAAATAGTTGCTAGGAATATATCACCAATATTTTGTTACTATATCAAGGGATTTTTTGATAGGGTTTTGACAATGAAATGTAAGTTAAAACACCAAATATGTCTTCTTTTGTTTGGGCGACTCTGTACTGGAAATTGACATGGATTGATTTTTAACATTTCACTTTTATTGTGAGGCGAAGAATAGCTCAGATTCACAACATCATAGGAGATTTCTTAATCTTCACATTGCACCTTGCTCTTCATGATGATTTGTGTCTGGCTTTGTCTTATGGATAGAAAGGGAAGATCTACTTTCTCACTGTGTTGAAGATATAAAAGAAATTAATTACACTGCCTGTGGTTACTATCTCCACAGAATCAAATTACTTGGTTTAGGAAATATTTCATCTGTTAAAAATCCAGTGTGGACCAGAGATACTGTGCCTCAACCAAGTAAGAAGTGCAACCTCAAGATAAATTTACTTTTCATCACTGTGACTGTGAAAGGCAGGGCAGCATGTGTCCAGAAGCTGTCCCAGTGAGGCACCAGAGACACTGTCATCCTTTCTTTATCAAATTGAATTGTAAACCATTCCTATTTAGGATCATTTATGAGTGCTTTGAATGTTACTTAACAAGCATTATGTTGCAGAGTAGTGTTACATATTGCCAAAGAAGGAGGTTTCTATGACTCCTATTTATCTTTTGCATCAGTGCTTTTGACAAGTAACAAATGAAATTCCTCTTCTAAAATTAAATCCAGCTTCATTTCTGTCTTTCACCCATAAAGGATGAAACATTATTTGCTTCTTGGACAGTTCCTGTACTCTATCATCTTCCATTACTTTTATAAGTTCTGTCATAAATGCTTTAGCTCTTTGGCCTTGGCTTCTAACTGCCTGTTGTAGAGATAAGTGTCTGGGTTTGATAACATAAAATCCTCAAATGTTGCTTTACCTGCAATTAAAAAGTACTTTACAAGCAGCATTAGGGTAGGATATGGTCTTTCATTTCTCTATTGTATTTGCCTTCTGACACAGTTTTGGTTCTTTACGACCCCAAAGAGCAGTGTTTTTAGAGCATTTGGGACAGTTTCCCTTTACTGAGGCCTATACCTGAATACCTACCTCTGGACATCCTCATGGAGATGTCCCACAGCACCTTAAACTTGACCTGACTGCTATTCCTTCCCATGTTTTCTGTGTTGAAGAGGTTGACAAATTATGGTCCTTGGGCCAAATCTAGTCTACTGGCTGTTCTTAGATGGCCTTACAGAAAGGTAAGAATCGTTTTTACATCTTTAAGAGAAAATGAAAAAAAATATTTCATGACATGTGAAAATTATATGAAATTCAAATTTCAGTGTCCATAAAAATGTCTTACTGGAACACAGCCACTTACTTGTTCATGTGTTGCCTATGGCCGCTTTTGTGCCACAAAAGCAGGCCTGACTAGTTGTGACGAAGACTGTCTGGCTTTCAGAGACTTAAAATAGCCTGAGCTATCTGGCCCTTTACAGAAAAAGTTTGCTGACTCCTGCTCTATTTGAATGGAAGATTTTGCCACTCTCTATACTCTTAATCTCCCAATATCAAAACCTCAGAATTCTCTTTCCAGCCTTTCCTCTTTCACAAGCATCTCCTATTGGTGTAGATAAGGAACATCTCCAGACCAGGCTCCTCTCCTTTATTCTCATTTCCACAGCTTTGCACATGGGTCATTGCCATCTATTGCCTGGACAACTGCAATAGTTCTCCTCTACCCCAGTTTCTCTCCAATCAAATTCACATTCTTTTTGAGTATTGAAGCTGCCATGTGCAAATTAATAAATGACATCATTTCAATCCCCTATTAAAGATGTCATCGGGATCATGCTTCCAATAGAATCAAGCCCAAACTCCTCAGCATTGTAGTACATCCCTTCATGCATTGGTCCTGGTTTTTCCAGTTTTATCACCTCTGGCTGCTGTACCCACCCTTGCATCCCCAAGTCCTGCAATGCAGTACTTCTTACTGTCTGTCTAGGCCACCTTTCATTGACTCTCTGCCTTTGCAATGTGGTTGCCTTTTTCTTTACTGCCTTTTTACTGCCTTCTAAATTGCAAACACCAGTTTTTTTTGAGATTCAGCTTAAAGATCATATTTGAGAATCCTTTCCTAGAACCTTCAGGTAAAGTTCATTGTTCTCACATTGCATCTCAGCACTTGTGTAGATATTGGAGCACTTCCTCATTTTGTATCCTTAGAACCTGGCATTTGTCACGAAGAAGATAGTAAATGTTTGTTGGCTGAATAAGTACTCATATACTTTTAAAGAGATTCTTCATTTTAATTTTTTTTAAATTTTGAATTCATTTTCATTCAAAATTCTAAAATAATAACCATCAATTCTGTTAAATCTGTCTAGTCTAGAATGAAACTCTGATTTGTGGGCAATTACCCTAAAGTCTCAGATAGGCATCTATAAGCACTATAGTATTCATTATTTAATTTTGTGGTTTTCTTTTTCCTTTTTTTTTTAAAGATTTATTTATTTATTTTAGAGAGGGGGGAAGACAGAGAGGCAGAGGAAGAGAGAGAAAAAGTCTTAAGCAGACTCCATGCTGAGCGCAGAGCCCAACAGGGCATTTGATCTCAAGACCCTGAGATCAGGACCTAAGGTGAAACCACAAGCTGGATGCTTAACCAACTGTACTACCCAGGTGCCCCCAGTTTTGTGGTTTTTCTAAGTTCCAACATTATTGAATCGAATGTACAAATTTATCTACTAACTTTCTCCTTTCCAAGTAATTATTCCTGATCTCAATGTAAAATAAAACAAAAGCAAAACCTTTTCTATTTAGATTTTTGTTATTTGTTTTATATTGGCCTACTCTTTACCATAATTTTTACTAATCGTAGAGGCAGTAGCTAAGTTTTCAAATTCAGTTTTCAAGAGGAGCAGGTCATGTATAAATAGCTTGTGAACATGTTTCAGTTCCTCAAACTGGCCATTCATTGGGAGAATTAGCTAAGCTCCTGATATTCTCTCATTCTCCCCTGGTACTGTCCTTGGATTCATATTACCGCTTGTTAGCAACTCTGTAGAAGGCTAGACATAGAGCTTATTGAGCTATTTTACCTGTGTCCTGTAAAGACTGGTTAGATGGAAAAGAATATAAAGCCATCTCAGAGAAGATTTTAAGATTATCTATGAGTTTCACTCATCTATTATATTCCTGGCTCTATTTAGTATGGATAATAATAGTGAAACAAGCTTATGATTAAATAATACTCTATACTTACTCAGAATGCTTGCACCTACATTATGCCTCCTGCCAGGAAGGCATGGGTGGTATTCTGATAGTGATTTTTTTAAGTGAAACTTAAGTGATTTTTTTAAGTGCTAAAATTCTTACAGTTCATTAGAGCTGTGGCTGAGATTAAAGCCTAGTTCCTGACCCCATGTAATTTTTCTGTGGTTTTGTTTTCTTTCTATAAAAACATATTGGTTAACAAGCTGTTGTCTCTTGGCTCTAAAGCTACCTTCCCATACTCTGATTTGTGGTAAGGGGGCTAGGACTGCAGAGTCCTCTTCTTTACCAATTGGCTTCTTGTGAGGTTCTGCCAGTAGGTGGATATTAGGAGGGTAATATTCTACCTGCTGCTCCTGTCAGCACACACCTAGCAACAGCTGAGTAGAAGCTTCTTTTGGCCTTCTTAGACCAGCCTTATCCATTGTATCTCCCCCAGAACTACTAGCACCAGCGGTGCAGTGCCTCTGTTCAGAGCTCTGGGTCCCAGTGCCTTCTATCAGCTTCTAGATCCTGATAGCCACAACCCCTCCCCTCTGTTTTTCTAGCGTTAGAGGTGGTAGCTGTTCTTTGTAATTATATCCATGCTACTTTAGAGTTCTTAGATGCTTTTTCAGTCCTTCCATACCTGTGAAATCAGTTTCCCATGCTATTTGCTCTCTGTTGAAATACTTTGTTTGGTTTGGTTTTCCTGACAGCATGCTGCATAACAGCATACTTAGTACCAGAAGTGGTCCTGGAAACACACTCTCAAAGATGATATTTGGACATTGGCTTATTTATACATTTGTCTTGAAAGTAGTGCTGACCTCCTTGCTTATGGTATGCAGTGGCACACAATTAAATGAACTGTTACCTGTGATGAAGTATTTAGTGAAGTAAAGTATTGAGGGGATCAAATGGATACTGAATTTCACTTGTATGGCAATGATAATGAGTACAAAGACTGTCGGGTTGGGATGGCTTTTTATGGCTATACTGGGAAGCCTAAAGGAAGAAAACAACAAACCCATGTCTTTTTTTTTTTTCCTTTAAGCTTTTTTATTTAAACATATAATGTAACCCCACCCCCCTATCCCAACCCCCCTCCCCCCCCCTCAGTTTGTTTTATGACATTAAGAGTCTCTTTTGGTTTGTCTCCCTCCCAATCCCATCTTGTTTCATTTTTTCTTTTCCTACCACCTTAACCCCCACCCCCATTGCATCTCCACTTCCTCATATCAGGGAGATCATATGATAGTTGTCTTTCTCTCACTGACTTATTTTGCTAAGCATAATACGCTCTAGTTCCATCCATGTCATCGCAAATGGTAAGATTTCATTTCTTTTGATGGCTGCATAGTATTCCATTGTATATATAAACCCATGTCTTTAAACCCTTGTTTCAAATCACCATTAAAGAGAACCAGGGCTCTCAAAAGAGCCCTAAAAAGATTCCCTTATTTCTTTTTGCTTTAGAGTTAACCTCATTAAAAGCAAACCCAGTATCATAGTAGGCTTCTTATGCTTGATGTTCCTATTATTAGTTAGCCCAGGGTACTTGCCACATATGGGGATGTCCATTCTTCCCAAGATCCATCCCAAACATCTCCTATTGTTTCTATACCCGTCACTAGAATCAGCTTTCAGAATACTGCATGGGAGCAAGTATAAAGTCTCATCCAGGATGAGATAGCTTATATTCCAGAGTAATTGTAAGATTTTGTGAATTTATATTGAATAGTTCCTAAGAGTTTTAGACTGAGAGGGGAAAACTTAAAACTGGATAAGGCTGAATTTATTGATATGATAAACTTGGTAGAAATTCATGATGTAGTGCTTTAATTTGTATAGTTGGAAGTGATTCTACAAATTTGGTTAACTGACTGAAACTTTGAGCTAATGGTAGTCTGCATTCAGTGAAGTCAAAATTCCACAAAATATTGTGGCATAGTAACAAGGAAGGAATCAAAAGGTGTATGGAAGTAGTTATTTTGCAGTAGATTTTCCTTTATGATTGTCACAGTTAATCTCTCCCTGCCACCACCACCATACATGTACACTGTATTCCCAGAGAGAGTCCAAAAGATATTCCTTAATTTAGGCATTGAGAATATACTAACAGATAGAACACCCTAGAGATCATTGTCTTCTATAAGCCAGAGATGGTCATGGGAGATGCTGGCATTGAGATAGACTTCCTGAATTCATTGGGGATGTTAGAATCCTGGAGGGGAAAGGCCCAAGTGGCAATGCCTTTGACAGGATTAGTGAAAGGCAGCAGAGGCAAAGTCGTATTGAGTATTGTCTTTTCCTGCATAGATATTTTGATTATAAATAATTATTTTGGTATCCATAGGAGTAAAAGATGATGGGCACCTTATTAAATGTTGTTTAAATTGTAAGAAGATAAAACTCTAGGTCTGGTGGCCAGAAACTTGACTTGAGTCACCACAAGAGAAGGTCCTGGTATGTCACCAAGATTTCAAACTAAGCCAGTTCACAGATCTAGAGGTCAAGTCCTCTTAAAAATGAACCCTGAAATATTGCCACAAGTATATGCTTAATCTTTTCCCAAGCTTTCCCCAAAGGGACCTGAAGCCACCAACCAGGGCAACTATGTACTTGGGAGAGGAAGATACCCAGAATTTTTAGAGTTTACTAAATATATGCTGATTCATGGGGTCCCAAAGTGATATTGCAGTCCAGCAGTCAAAGTGGAGATATGGGTCAAGTGACACAGGGATGGACTTGGGTGAAGCAAACAAGGTATTTAGGGCACAAGATTTTAGGATGTACCTGTAGGTTTATGCAAACCTGCCTGAAGTCTCAATATGCAGGAAGAAGATAGTTTTAGACTATCTTTATACCCCTCAGTGGGTTCATAAAACCGCTCTGTGAGTGTTGCCTTAATATCTGTGTGTATAATTGAAACACACTTATATGGAAACTGTCAAGTTCCACACATTGGGCCTGACTCATGAAGTGAGGGTTATTCTTTAAGATTTCTATCTATCGATCTATCTATCTATATTTATATGTATATGTATTTATATATTTATATTTACTTGAGAGAGAGAAAGAGAGAGCAGGGGGAGGGACAGGGGGAGAGGAATAAGCAGACTCCACACTGAGTTTGGAACCTGATGGGGGGCTAGATCCCACAACCCTGAGATCATGACCCAAGTCAAAATCAGGAGTCGGCTGCTTAACTGACTAAACTGCAGAGGTACCCCTGAAGTGAGGGTTATTCTGACAGAAAGGACATGTATAAGTTTCTGGAACCTTCCATCTCTGACAGGACGGTGAACCTAAAGTAGTACTTAACTGACTAAACTGCAGAGGTATCCCTGAAGTGAGGGTTATTCTGACAGAAAGGACATATATAAGTTTCTGGAACCTTCCATCTCTGACAGGACGGTGAATCTAAAGTAGTACTGCACCCCTAGGAAGACTGTAGATTAGTGCCAATATCAAAAACTTGAAATATGCAGTGGTGGTGATTTCCATTTTGTCCTCATTTAATTCACTTGGTTGGACTTTGAAGAAGATGGATGCATTTTAGGGAATTACTATAGATTATCTTAAATGCAATCAGGCAGTGATTCCACTTGCAGCTGTGGTTCCAGATGTGGTTTCTTTACTGAAGCAAATCAGCACAGTCCATTGGACCTGGTACACAGCTATTGATCTGTAAAGTGCTTTTTTCTGTGTAACAATTTGTGAAGATCACCAGCAGCAGTGTGCTTTTACTTAATATGATCAACGATGCATCTTTGTAGTCTTGCCTTGGGGTTGTGTCAACACTCCTTCTCTCTGCCTTCATTTAATTCTCAGAAATTATGGTGCTACAAAGTTTGGTTGAATAATTTGGACTTGGGAGACAGCATATACCACATAGGTACTGCTCTACCATATTTATGGAGTAACTCAAAATGAATCAAGAAAAGGCCCTGCAGTTAGTAGCACAACAGTGCAAAATGCTCTCCTGCTTGAGCTTAATGAGCCATCAGATCCAATAATATTGGTTGTATCTGGAAAACAGAAATTTTGTGGAACTTGGAACTTCTGACAAACCTCTATAAGAGAATTGCAGTTATGGTTGCCAGGGTTTGGAACAAAGCAGCATCTACTTCTACAGATATCTTTCTGAAAAATAGTTCTTGCAAGATGATCAGGCCTTGGTATAGTTGGAATGCTTGATCTTGGACCTTCAGATGGCCATGTAAATTTAGCTTCCATCATGAGCTGGGTATTCAGTTAGGCATGAACCGTTATGATTTATCATTAACAGAAATCCTAAGTTTGAGGCCAGGCTTAAGCAGATACAAAAGGTATGAGCAGGCATCTCAGACTTTTACTGCACATATTTCTACTCTATTACCCCTCCCCCTTCACTGCATAACTAGGGCCTTATGGGGGAATTTATTATACCTGTTTGAGTGCTAAAGAGTGTTCAACTTGGTTGAGGTAAATTCATGATCTTCTTAGACTGGTCAGAGTGTGAAGATGTTTGTGTTCTATGTGAATGTTCAACAAAGGGCATCTACTAGAGAACCAGCTGTGAGTAATCACGTGGATAAGAAGACCCCTATTCTGATCGTCCGTTTGCTTCCCTTTTCAGCCTTTCTTATTCTTTCTCAGTGGGCCTGTAGACAGTGGTGAGGGCCACAAAAGTAGAGACTATTGCCGGGCTCAACAACATGTCCCCTTACCAAGGCTGGTCTGATTACTGCCAGTCCTGAGTGACTAATGTGATAACAACAAAGGTCAACACTATGTCCTCAATATGGCACCATACCCATTTGGAGAGAGGGAGCCTCATCCAAGGGCAGGTTGATTATGTTAAATCTTTTAAAGTTACCTAAAAATTAAGGTGTTTTAGTAAGCTATTGACTCTGTTAGGTTGATTATTACTATTAAAGCTAGAAACCTGCATGGATCTTTCCCTACCCCATATTTCTTATTGTTAGAAGGAACCTAACAATATGCTTTTCCATACCTTTGTGCCTCTGGAAGACCCAGCTTCTCTATTCTACCAACCAAAATATATCTAACATTTAAAATCCATCTCAAGTATCACCTCCTTTAATTTATGACAATGTTTTATATGCCTTTGTAGCATAGTACTCCTCAGGCTGTATTGTAAGAACACATTATAAATGCAAGTTTACCTTTACTAAACTGTGTATTCAATGAGGAGTCGGCAATCCTATACATTATTGCATATTGCCCTTTTGCTTCCAATTCAATGGCTTTCATGTTAATGGTTCTCAGTACATATTCAGTGAGTGAATGGAATATGCTTCTCTTTCCATTTTTTCTCTCTGTACCACTATATTGAGTCACAATGATATTGGGGTCTATAGGTCAACTTCATTAATGATAGTAAAGCACTGTGACATATAAGAGACAAGCATTGGTCTTACAATCAAAGGCCTAACTCTGGAATTTATTAGCTGTGTGATTTTGACAGAGTCATTTATTTAACCTCTCTGAGCTCCAGTTCCTTGTCTCCTAAAAGGAGGCTACTTTTAACTTTGTAATTCTGTTTCATGAGTTAAATCAAAAAAGAAATAAATTATAACAGAATCAGTTAACTCAAATTTTTTTCTTTCATATTCTTTGTACATAGTTTAAAATAATTGCTTAAATATTGCAGATAAAAGCTTTTTTGTTTTTCTTTTGAAGATGATCAATGCTTAAAACTTTGCTTGGAAAGAAAACATAAATCTTTAAATAATTCATTATGCATTTGTATATATGAATATGCAAATTTTATATGGGATTAATTTAAAACTGAAAATATTTATAGCATGCTATTACAAAGAATTTGTCCTACATTTTGACTCATATATATAGTGACAAGAACCAAATCATAGTCTATGAAGAATTCTTAGTTCTTTTCTTCACTCAGAAAATATCATCTGGTATGAGGAACTTAATTTATTCATTCCACCGACATGAAGAAAGATACCTGATTCACTTTTTGCTTATCAGGATGTTTTAAATTTTGCCTTTGGGCCAAAGTAGATATTAACGGATATGTGTGCCTCAATGCATTTTTTTATACGCCACCCACAAAAATTACTTTTGCAGAATTTCACTTACTGTGCTGATGTTATGCTATCAGCATACCATGAGGGATGCTATAGGAAATTAAGTTCATTATTGATAGATTGCTATGAGAAATATCCTTGATCTTCTGTATATCCTGCTACTCAACATATTGTCCATGGACCAGCACCTCAAGAACTTATTAAAAATTCAGAATAACTATAGTCCTAACTATAGATATGCTATCAGAATCTGCCTTTCAGTCAGATCCCTGGATGATTCATATGCACACTAAAACATGAGAAGCACTGGACAACATCAGCCAGTAGTGTCCTTTATCTGGGATTTCTCATAAAATTATTTTATCATAACATTTATTATAAAATAATAAAATTACTATGATGAGTACTCATAATCAAGGGAAAAAAAACTATTTCTCCAAAGCAAGTTTATTTTTTACAGCTGTTTTTTAAATTTTTGAACACCATGAATGCTGTGGTTTATCCCATTTATCCCATTTTCTCTTGGCCTTAGCCACATCTTACAGCTCCTGTTACATTTGTTGAGTACTATATGGCAAGTTTTTTTGAAAGTAACTTTCTTAGAAATCTCTGCCTGTTCATTTGTATGTTGTCCACATTTTCCTTTTGCCTCGATACTTTAAATTTAAAAAATTGTTTTGTGGTATATTGGATGCCTCAAGTATTTTGTGTAATGAGGTAAAGTATAAAGAAATAAAATCAACACCAGCAGCCTAAATATTTCTAGGATTTGTTATATGACTTGAGCATTGCAAGCCTAGACCACTCCCTCTTCACCACCTACCCTTTTGAGCATCATAATTAATGTTCACTATGAAGATCTTGAAGGCACTCTGGGGGTTACAGTTATCAGAGAAGTATTAATTATGCTCAGCACACTATACTGTACTTACTGAGCCAGAAACACAAACTAATATGTTTTATAAAGATTTTAAACAAGAGTAGAAGACCCAAAAGATTTCTGACTAAATCAGAACATTCACTTCAATTAGAACATCTCATTTCATGAGCACACTGGTGAATATCAGTCTTTGTCTTTTATGAACAAATTATTTTTCTACTTTTTAAAAAAACTGGGTATATAATAATTTTCTAAGAATTCAGAAATCATTTACATCAAACATGTACTGACAAAACAAATAGCAGGTAAATTCTGAGTTAATGTC
>RCUC01134172.1:0-30915 GCA_003697995.1 Taxidea taxus jeffersonii
GTTTTATTTTGGATTATATGTGGTTTCTCTTCTCATGCTCAAGGATTCTCATTGGAATAGTTGTTGGTTCTGCTTTCCCTCCTCTATCTGTAAAGCTCTAATTAAAAAGAGCTTAGTTAATCAAAGACTTTCTTTCTGCTATTGTGTACAAATTGCAGATTAGTTAGGCAAAAGGAGATTTTTAATATAAAGTGGGATCGAAATACAATAGTTTCCATTAGTTGAAACAGCACTTAGAAGGGCTGATAGCTTGCCACAGCCATTCGAACCACCACCCCTGGGGCATCCTTGACTTATCGCCAAGTGCCAACACGCAACCAGTGTCGTGTACTCATTGTCACCACTGTGCTGCGAGCCTTGATTTAATTTTTTAGAATTGATAGAGAACCATATGAGTTCATAATCTAGGAAAATTGGACTTTACCCATTGCGGAATCTTAAACTTTAATATGCACGGAAATCACATGATAATTTTGTTCACATGGAGACCCCAAGTCGGCAAAGGTAGGGGCAGGAGGTGGTGTATTTTTCCTTCAAGCTCTTAGGGATGCTGAACCTGCCTTCCAAGGACCACACTTGGAGGACTGAGATTCTTGGCTAAACACCCCTCATTGAACACTGCACGATTCTCATCACCAGATAAATGGTGCATGGACAGCTGCTTTCAATTGTTGCTTGACTGTAGAGTGCTTCTACTAACTCGATGTCCCTTCCCAGTTAGGCTCTTTACTCAGACTCTCAGGTATTGATAAGCCTGCTCGGTGTGATTATAATGACAAAATGCATATGAGAAAGATACACACACAGACACACATGCATCTATCACAGTGTTTTGAGAAATATATATTATATTAGTATGTTGTATATTATGCACACATACACAGATGGTATGTACATATATGCATTTATCACAACATATTATGAGAAATGGATACATATCTATTACATGCATTATATATAGTAGTGTTCTACTTACCTATCATCTATCATCTATGTATGATCTATCCATCCATTCTATCATCTATCTATCCATCATCTATCTACCTATCATCTATCTATCCATCCATCCATCCTATCTATCCATTCATCTATCCCTACATCCATCTAACCATCTATCTGTCTATCATCTATCATCTATGTATAAAGTATCTATCTATTCATCCATTCTATCATCTATCTATCATCTATCTACCTGTCATCTATCCATCCATCATATCTATCCATTCATCTATCCCTACATCCACCCATCTATCAATCAATCTATCATCTATCATCTATGTATAAACCATCTATCTATCCATCCATTCTATTATTTATCATCCGTCCATCATATCTATCCATTCATCTATCCCTACATCTATCTATCTATCTATCTATCTATCTATCTATCTATCTATCATCTATCTACCTATCTATGTACCATCTATTCAACAAGGAATAGGTTCTTGTTGCATTCTGATTTATTTTTAATTACTACACCCTCCCCCCTTTCTTTTTCTGCTTGACTGGGGAGGTCTTCCTTATAAACTATTTCTCATTCCCCAATTATATATTTTCCCTTTATGTACAATAAAGAAAGCCACTATTTTCTTTTTTTAATGGATACCTCTACCTCTTATCTCTCTAGTGATATTCTGGGCCATTTTTTTTTCTATTAACTTACACATAGTCTACGCAAAAGAGATTAGCAGTTTTCAACCATTTTGTTTTTCTGGTAATAATGGGGAAAAATGATATGGATACATAAAATCTCATTTTGGAGGAAGATTTTTTTTTCCTGGTAAGACCTGTCTGTAACATGCTTCTCTAGCTTCTTGGCTGAAATGAGATCGTTCCTTTTTTATGTGTCTCAAAACACACTTTGAATACAGATGCCGATTCAACCACCTTGACTCTGAAAAACACAGGTCCAGCTCCTTTGCATTGGAAATTGTGCTGCTCCTGTTAATATCTTTGCTATTCTCATAGCCCGCCTTCTTGTTTTAGAAATCCCAGGGATGTTTATTTTTAAACAGCAAATGCTAGAAATCTAGAAAGAGTTTCAGAATGAAATTTCCTCTAGAGATGCTAATTTTCTCGCCCTATAGTGTGTGATATTGCAGTATATCCTCACATTGCTGATAATTTTAAAGTGAGCTCTTGCTAGCCACACTTGCTTTGACCACTACTGTAGCAACTGTCTTCCCAAAAAGGAGGTCTGTGGTTCCAATTATGAAGATATAGCCTCTAAAACAGTGATGACCCAAAGGCAGACATGAAGATGGTCATGTTCTGCCTGTGTTCATCTCACTAGTAAATCTGTCCTTACTGGTACAATAATTATATTTTGTTTCTCTTTTGGACCTATGACTGCATTCAGAAACATGGTGTGGTTCAACTTTCCATGGTGCTGGGAGTGTCCTTTGTCTGGGCTGTCCAGTGTGGTGTTGCTACCTAACTGTGGCTACTCAACACTTAACACATGGCAGGTGCAACATGAGGAATAATTTAAAAATTTTATTATGCCAAAAAGAGCCAATTTAAGTGAAATTTGCCATCTGAACTATCTCTAAGTGCACAGTTCAGTGGTTAAGTATTGTTCAATAGAACTCCAAAATGCTCTCCTCTTGCAAAACTGAAACTCTATACCCATTAAACCCATCCTTATTCCCTTTCTCCAGCCCCGAGCCTCCACCATCTACTCTGTCTCTTCTACCTGATACAAGTGGAATCATACAGTGTTTGTCCTTTTGTGACTGGCCTATGTCACTCATCATCATGTCCTCAAGGTTCATCCATGTCATGGCGGGTGCAGGAATGTCTTCCTTTTCAAGGCTGAGTCATATTCCATTGCGTGGATGGACTGTGTTCTGTTCATCCATTGATGGATGCTCATATGTACAGCTATTGTGAATAATGCTGCTTTAGAGCATGAGAGAACAACTATATCATTGGGTTCCTGCCTTTAATTCTTATGAGTATATATCCAGAAGAAGAATGATTAGATCATATGATAAATCTACTTTTAATCTTTTGAGACAACACCACACTGTTTTCCACAGGTGCTGCAGCATTTTACCTTCCCGTGAGGATCTGAATATTGTATTGTAACCAAATTTAAATAGCCACTTGTAGCTGATGTCCATCATATTGGGCATCATAGTTTTAGTGAGTAAACTAAAAATTATTTTCCCTGATTACATATAAATAAAATATAGAGATTGGAACCTGCAGTTATTACAGGAATAATAATGGCGAATTTTACTTTAAAAATATTTGGAACAATGATTGGTCTTCTATTTTGCTCTTAAAAAGTATAAAAAGCTACCTTGAAGTTTTAGGAGTCCATGTATAAATATGTTGCAATTTGAGTAAACTAATACTACGAAGCTAAAATTTGTGCTCGTATCATCTTGAATTGAGTATAGAGATGGTGTCCTGACCATACCTGCTTCCAAGACCCCAATAAGTGAGGCCGTGCGCAGGAATGTATGTGAAAGTTCAGAGGATACACCTTGTGTTGATGACTCATTGTTCCTCAGGAACTGGGGACGTTTGGGACAGGACATTATTCCAGAGATACTCCCTTGGGTCATGATGACTTGCACTTAGGAAAAATGATCAGACGGTCCACACAAGGACTGTCCTTATGGGATCGACTCAGAATGGCAGAATGCTCCACATGGCAGTTCAGGGGTCCAGATGAAAGTATCCCAGGGGTTAGGAAGATCATCACCGTTTTAGGTTACCCTGGCTCCTGTAACAAAATGCCACATGCCTGTGGGTTCTGGCAATAGGAACTCATCTTCCCCCAGGTCTGGAGACCAGAATCTGAGAGCCAGGTGGGGCAAGGCCACTGAGATTCAGATGAGACAAGGCCACATTCCCTCCAGAGGCTCCAGCAGGGGGGCAGTCCTTCCTGTCTCTTCCAGCTTCTTGGGGCTCCAGGCATCCCTGGACATGTGGCTGCATCCCTCCCAGTTATGCCTCCATCCTTGTGTGGCTTCTCCTCTGTATCCATGTCTCCTTTTTTTTTTTTTTTTTCTTCCAAAGACACCTGTCCTTGGATTCAGAGCCACCCACATCCAGGATGAGCTCATCCTGAGATGCTTATATTAATTACATCTGTAAAGAACTTTTTTTCTAAACAGGGTCACATTCACAGGTTCTGAGAGACAAGATATGGACATATTCTTTTGAGACACACAATTCCACCCACTGAAGCTACTTCTGCAACCTTCTCTCCACTGAAGCTGCCATGTAGTGTCTGGACCCCAGAGGAGGGGAATCGAACTCTATGTTGTGATAGGGTGTTTTAAAGTCACGTTGTAGAAGATGGTTTAATTCAGGAGACAGCGGTGTGGACTGTTCTGAAACTATAGCATGCCACAACCTCAATGCCGGACCCCTGTCCAAGGCAAGTCCACTGGCCTGATCTGCTAACAGGTGGCATGACAATTTAGGACCCTCACTTTGTTTCCTGAGATTAAGAGTCTCTTGGGGAGGGAGATGCCATTGTTTTTTTAACAGGCTGTATTTTCTAATTGAAGTGAACTGATCAGTTCATGCTGTTAATGGATACTTCTGGTTCTTAATGAGTGATTTAGCATCTTTATAGGTGAAATATAAGCACATGGACACATTATCCTTCCATCAACGGTCCATTCATCCATCCACATGTCTAACTGTCCATCCATCCACCCACCCATCCATCCGTCCATCCCTCCGTCCATCTGTCCATCCATTCACCCACCCACCCATCTATCCATCCATCCATCTATGCATCCATCCATCCATCCAACCGTCCTTCCATTCATGCGTTCCAATATGCTTTACACACACAAACACACACACGGAGAGGGATTGATTGACAGTGCGTTCCACCCTGATAAATTTGTTTCAAGAGGCCTCTTTCTGCATTTTTAAAGTGCTTGTTTCAATGCTGATATGGAGAATTCGACATAGCATAATTGACTTGAAGGTCACTGCCACATTTTAATAATATATTGAAGAGAAGTCATCCAGCTGATCAAACAGCAGTAACACCCATTTAAGAGGGAAAATAATCCCCTGTGAAAACAAACCCGTACCGAGAGCTCTCTTTTGTGAGTCCTCTGCATTCAAATTGGTTTTGTGTGAGCAAAGATAAACATGGCTGGCCTTTCCCTAACACAGAGATGCTTCTGAAATCACGACCCTTGTCGTAAATGACCTAACAAATATTAACGGAAACGAGATGATCCTCGATCAGAATGCAAATTTCTTCAGGCGGTGCTGTCTGCAAAAAGCCCTTACTTTCTTATTTGCATCTGTTCTGTTAGAGCATGTGAATCCAGGAATTTTCTTGATAATACCATCCGAGTGAAGTTAGTCAATTGCCTTTTTGTTGTTATGGTGGACGCAGGTGTGTAGAGGTGTCCCAGTGAGGTATCCTCAGGTGTACGGAGATGAGGGGGAGATAAAGGGACCCCAGCTGAGGCTGGTCAAATTAATTCCTGATGTGGTACAGGGCTGGGCATAGCTTCCTTAGTTTTCGAGGGCTGCCATAACTATATACCACAAATTGGGTACCATAAACACCTGAGATTTATTCTTTCCCAGTTATAGAGGCTGAGAGTCTAAGATCCAGGTGTCAACAGGGCTGGCGCCTCTTCTGGAGGCTCAGAGGGACATCCATTCCAGAACTATCTCCCAGCTTCTGGTGCCTTGATGGCCATCCTTGATGTTGCTTGGCTTATAGAAACATCCGCCCCATCTTGGACATCATCTCCACATGGTATTCTGTGAATATACCTGCCTGTGTCCATATTTTCTGTCTTGTAAGGACACCAACCATAATGGAATAGGACCCCCCCTATTCCAGCAAGACTTCTTAACCTAACCAATCACATGGAGACCCGAGACTCTATTTCCAAACAAGGTCACGAGCACAGGTATTGTGGTCAGGACTTTGACATAACTTTTTGCAGGGATCAAGTTCTCATTTTTTCAATAAGTGTCAATCAATGATGCTCTTGTGATGATCTTTCTGTAAGTTGTTGATTGTACTTTGCTTATCCTTTGGAGCCAGGATGCTCCAGGCTGATAGACTGATTGAACAAGAAGCATCCTCCCAAATCTCCTTACTCTGTCAGTGACTAAGAACCAACTGGTTCTTTGTTTGTTTGTTTGCTCTGTTTTATTTTTTGTATGTTTTCTGTGGTTTTTCAGCAGGTTCCATGCTAAGCACAGAGCCGGTCATGGGGTTCAATCTCATGACCCTGAGATCGTGACCTAAGCTTAAATCAAGAGTCAAAGGCTTAAATGACTGAGCCACCCAGGCACCCATTGGTCCTTCCTTTCCATGGACCTCTCCCAGTTCTGTAGGCTGAGAGTCTGGTCATTCCTTTCCATGGCCAGGGTGCCAGAGTTGTATAGAAAGAATAAAGATGAAACTTCTCTCCTCACCCTTTTCTCAAAAACAAAGTTATTGTCCACCCAGGCTCTACAATATTCATAAACAGAAGAGACATCATGCTCACAGAGACATGGTTGAAAGCAGCCCCATCAGTAAGGTCAGCAGGTCAACATGAACTAGAAACACAACTGGGATCCTGTGGAATGCGCATATCTCATACCTAGGACCTATCTGAACTTCTGCAGGCTTTATCAATGTGTCTTAAAAAGGTGTGGTTTGGACAAATGTTTCTGTGCATCTATCTATCTAACTATCCATCCATCCATCCATCCATCCATCCATCCATCTATCTGTCTATCCATCTATCTATCTATCATCATCTATCTATCATCTATCTATCCATTCATCCATCCATTATCTATCCATCCATCCATCTATCCATCTATCATCATCTATCCATCTATCTATATCTATCTATCTATCTATCTATCTATCTATCTATCTATCTATCTATCATCTATCTATCTATCTATTATCCATCTATCATCTATCTATCTATCTATCTATCTATCTATCTATCTATCATCCATCTATCCATTCATCCATCAATTATCTATCTCTCTATCTATCTCTCTATCTCTCTCTCTATCTATCTATGTATTCAATCAGAGCTCAAGACAGCACTGAACCCACTGGTATGAGTGTGCAACATGGTGGTAAACCCTGATACAGGTTGTAGGTGACCTTCTTCTAGAAGCCCCCTGCATACAGAGGTCCTGGAAAGATCCACACTTTGCTTACTTTCATGCAGAAAGTGGTGAAGCTCAAAACAATGGCAGAGCACATATGTAAGCTGCTTGGCTCATTGCTCTGTTTTGATTCTTTCCTCCCTGTTTACCTGAGGCCCTTGTCTCACTGAGCAAATTCTTTCTCTCCCAGTGCATTTATTAACCTTCCAAAGAAATTTACAGCTCATTACCCTCTTAGTAGCAGGTCCTGCAGGCTGAACTTTCCACATCCTTGTGACATGAATGATTCCCGAGGGGCTGTCTGCTCCCTTTTTCCTACTGATAATGTACATCCTTGAGTTTGACAATGACCCGACTTTTCATATTTTATACCTCTTTGAATTGGGCATTTTCTCACAGTGCATCTTCACACAGCTGTGTTTTGAAAATAATCAGCAAAGTTGTCATTGTGGCAAAATAATTCTTTTTAAAGAATAGGGTATTGCACATCCATTTGACTGGTTGTGCTCTTAATCGAGGGGTTTGTTTATTCAATGCTGCAGTCAGAGAACCCAGAGGACTGAACAGAGAATGTATTGGCATAAAAGATGAGTGGCTTCCTCTGTCAAGAACTTCCTAGCCGAAGCTAACAGAAGACTCTCAGCTGCAGAATGTACACGGATGTTAAGATGTCAGATTTAAGTAAATCCCGTGAGTATTTCACATGTCCCAAGCAGCCCCGTGTTCTCCTAACTTCTACACTTCATAGCATCTCCATACATCCCTATGCATGTACATCTGGTACTTGTGAATGTGACCTTTTTTTTTTCAATTTTTAAAATTTAAATTCAATTAATTAACATACAGTGTGGTATTAGTTTCAGAGGTAGCGTTCATTGATTCAACAGTTGCATCTAACACTCAGAGCTCATCACATCCCATGCCCTCCTTTGTGCCCATCCTCCCATGACCCCACCCCTCCACCCACCTCCCCTCCAGCACCCCTTAGTTGGTTTCCTCCACCTCCCCTTAGTTGGTTTCCTACAGCTAAGAGTATCTTATAGTTCGGTTCCCTCTCTGTTTTTATCTTGTCTTATTTTTCCCTCCCTTCCCCTATAATCCTTTGTTTTGTCTCTTAAATGCCACATATGAGTGAAATCATATGGTGATTGTCTTTCTCTGATTGACTTATTTCACTTAGCATGATGCCCTCTAGTTCCATCCATGTCATTGCATTGTATTCTTTGTATGTTTAATACACAGTAAGTAATTGTAGTTGAGAAGAACTGGTTTTATGGTTTTAATTCCAAACCTTGAAGAAAAATAAAGGTTTCTTATAGTATGTTGATATTATAATTTAAGACTATAGGGATAATACAGTTAATTCTTTATCACCTGCATCACTAGAAGTACAGGTTATGTGGATAGAATCTTAGATAAATAATACAGAAGATTTTGTAGTCGGCAGATATACATATGTACATATGTATATCACATAACACATATATTAATATAAATATTACTCTAACACATATATTTTATATCAATATATATATAATAAATATATAATGCTCTACAGATATATATTTATGTGTATATATAGCATACTATGCAAATATATATATAATAAATAATATGTATTATTTGTGTCAGCCCATGATAATACACATATTTATATATTTTACTGTATTTATATATATTACATATATTATATATTATAATCATTGTATATCATATATTAATATACATCATAATCATTATTATCTAGTATAATCATTATTATATTTTATAATCATTGCATATTATCATATATTATATGTAATATTATATACTCATCTATTTATATTACCATATATTATAAAATATATATTATCATGGGCTGAGACAAATAATTTTATTTCCTAAAACAACGTCGTACAATTTGAAAGTAATGATATCTTTTTTCAGTTTTATTGCAGCATATCTTTATCTTTTTATTTTGAGATAATATTAGAGTCAGGTGCAATTGTAAAAATGAATACTGAGGGATTCCTGTATCCTCTTGGCCCTGTGTCCAGCAACTCTGGCATCTTGTTCCTGGCATCAACTGATGGCCCCTTCTTCGGTCTGAAGTCTTCTTGGTTCTTGGTGCGATGAGGATTTTGGTTGCAAGCTGGGCATTGGGGTTTGGGGCACTATCTAGTTCCTGCCAGGTGGGTATGCAAGTCCAGATTCTCTTCTCAGCCCCCATTGACATGGGAGGGAGAGGGCCCACTTGCTATCGATGCTTAAACACTGTCCTGCTGTCCACTAGCCTCCCCTGACATGCCCCTGGATGGGAAGGTTGGGAATGCATCCTTGCTGCTCCCCAAATAGTGTCTACTCACAAACTTCTGGCTGGGGGTGAAATTCTTGACTCTCCAGTAAACTTTTTAACTCAGAAACGAACTCAAGGTGACTTGGTGTTTTCAGAAGCTCTCTACCACATTGCTCAGGGAGTGTCTCACACCTCTTGGATGGAACAAGAGCGTCAATGACCTTCTTGGGAAAACAAGACTTTCTGAGGCAGTGGAGTGGCACATTATGTGACTTTTCATTTTATGCCTCCTCTCTACTGAGAAGTAGCAGAGTAATGAAGCCCGTGAGCTCTCACGACGTTCGCACAATCAACATGCTGCCTGCCCTACTAGCAAGTATTTCCTTCCAGAGCTGTTTCTTATTCTTGAGTCTCACATTATATTGATTTATAAAGACTCTCAACTTCTAACAGTCTATCCTCCAACTTGTAAAGAGTCTGCGTGAGGGCCAGTGCTTCCTGCTAAGACTGTTGCAGAGGCAAATACATCATTTCAGCTTATTTACTTCCTCCCGCTGACTTTAAGAAAATGTAACTTCTCCCTTAAACCTCCTTAGTGGGAAGAAAAGTAAATGAACCAAACTCATTCATCAGCAAGTGTTTTGGGCATCAAAGGAGGGCAAGACAAAGATTTATTGAACAATGTATGCTTCTTTTTCTCATCTAAAATATTCATGTTTATGTACTTGTCATTCTTTAATGACTAACTTCACATATTTGAAAGGAAATCGACTTCTAAGGAAATGTTTGCAAAGAAAATTGGGATCTTAAAGAAACCACAAATGGCTTGTAATCACACCAAAATAGAATGAGTCATGTGAAGCATGTGGTCTATACATTTCCGCTGTCTGTGTCTTTTAATATCTCCCTCTGTCCACTTTCCGACAACAGACAGAAGGCAATCTTGGGAAAAGTAAACATTTACTTGAAATAATAGAAACGTAACAAGTGATCTGTTGTGACAGAGTTCTTGTTCCCTTAAAAAACATGCATAGATATTTACATATGTAAATTTATATAAATTTATATATATATTACCTACGTAAATATATAAATACATATGTGAAGACATTTATAATATATGTAACACACAATATATTAAATACATAAGTGTATTTAATTTAAATACATAAGTGCATTTAATTTAGTACATAATATATTAAATACACTATTATGTTTAAAAGAGTAAATAAAAATTTTAAATATATATATATATAATGTATGTACTTGCAGAAATAATACTCTTTAAACACAGCGGGGATTGGGGTGTGGTCCTATGATTTAGAGCCTCTCCACTGGCTTGGGAAGTGAATTTTCAGCTTTGGGTTCAATACCCATGTAGCTTTCCCTAAGGTAGAATAAATATTATTTTGAAAATAATGCATATCTGTTAAGCACCAGGAGTACCTAGTGGGTCCAGCCTGAGTCTAATTTGATTGTTGGCTGTGTGCATTTCAGCATGCATTCGAAATAACCAACTTCCCATTCTGCATGGAGACACATGCACATCGTTCGGAACTTACATGGCACACACACCACGTGCCCATGCATACAGACATGCACACTGCATATACACACACACAGTGTAGATTTCCTTTCATGTTATCTCAATGTGGCAGAGTCTGATGTTAACACACTCCTTTCATAAGAAAACATTCCCTATTTACAGGGTGCCTGGATGCATGGAATGATGTCCAATTTCCTGTATCTGTTGAAGCCGGGAGGGGTCCAGTGACTAACTTCTGACCAGTAGGATGTGGAAGGAAGGAAGGCAGCATTCCTCTCTTTCCTGACCTGAGAGAGCAAATTCCCCTCTTTCCAGCTGAACAGTGGCCATCATGGGAAGCCTCCTTAGATCTGCAAACCAAAGGAATATCTAAGAATAGAAATATAAGACAAAAGTGTCCCAAATCCTTCATGTCTTGGAGCCATCACTAAGCCTTTCTGAATAAGAGGGGATGGCTCCATTGGGAGACATTTTCACAGGTGTTATTTTGAATCAGTTCCCAGAGCCATTCTTGGATCCTCACTAAGTCACTCAACCCCTATTTTTTTTTTAAGTAAACAGTATAGTAAAATCATTGATCGAATTCTGGGTTCTTCTAAATTCCATTGTTATGAATAACTTTCCCTTAATGAGTTTTGTATTCCTTGTACCCCCTTCACACTGCCTTGTCCTAAAAGTTTATCTTAGTCCTGCATTGATTTTCAATAATTTTTGAAATGCTATTTTGTTTCCTTGGGCAAAGAAATCGCCATTGGTCTCTTTTATCTTATGCCAAGATCAAGATTCTGAAGGTGCTTATCCGCATGGCAGAGATCATGTTTTGTACATAGCAGGAAGGTGGGGACGTGTTGTACCTGTGGCTTCAAGGTGACACCCTCTGTTTTTCACTGAAGCCAAGAAGTCATTATGACCCCAAATGGGCAACCCAAGAAGATGACATGCCCAGTTAGAAGTAGTCATACCTCTTCTTTGGGGTGTCCCTGAAGTTTTACCTATAATCCTAGCTCTTATTTCAACTTCTGGTGTAACACTGGTGGATACGGACCTATCTATTCAACTCATTCAGACAGATTAATGACAGAATTAAGGTTTTACTCATCCTTTTAACTCCCAAGTACTACACCTGTTGTTATAGAGGTGGGTTTTTACTTGGCAGCTACGTGGTTTTCCATCTTTCAACGATTACAAGCAAACTCTTGTGCTTGTTATTTTTTTTTTTTTCCAAGAAGAACCTTTGGTTTTTATTAGATTGATAAAATTGCTTGAGATTTAAAATAAATTAAGAGATGGACCTTTCCACATAGCATCTGATCAATAAATATCAGCTAAATTTAAGTGAATGGAGGAAGAGGAAATGAGGGTGTCAATGTGTGTAGAGATACCTTTTGGGGTTTCTTCATGTGCTTTTCCTACTTCTAATTCTAAAACCTACATGAGGCATCCACTGGGATTTTCACCGGCTTTATGCAGGTATGTTCTTGCAATAGCCGACCTTAGATTGTTTCCTTCCTTCTAGATTTATCTGTCTAGGGAGAGGTGCCTGAAGGTGCCTCCTGGTGAACGGGAGACAGAAACCAATGCATAGATGGAGGCATGATTCCCCCGTCTGCCATGAGCATACATAGGTCTGAAACATATCTCATAAGTTTCCTCAAACGGGCTTGTGGAATAAAACACCAGCTGTCTATTGGTTGGTGAACCCCTTGAAGTTTCTTTATTTTTGGCACTAAGTTTTTTAAGCTTTACTGAGGTATTGTTGATATACAAAATTTGCACACTTTCAAAGTACATATCTTAGTGAGTTTGGATATGGGTGTACACCCATGATACCATTACCAACATCAAGGTACTCAACATATCCACCACCTCCAAAAGTTTCCTGGCTTTTTTTTTTTTTCTGTGTGTGGTAAGAATATTTAATGTGAGATTTATCCTTTTCATGTGTTTTGAAGTGCACAATATCATACTGTTAACAACAGACACCATGTTATATACCAAAGGTCTGGAACGTGTTCATCTCGCATGACAGAAACTTTGTTTATCAGGGGAGTTAATATTCAAAGAACATAAAGAATGTATACAATTCAATAGCAAAAGAACCTGATTTAAAAAGGGCAAAGAACTTGAATAAACATTTCTCCAAAAACCTCTGATTGGCCAGCAGGTACATGAAAAGTAGTTTAACATCCCTAGTTATCATGGAAATGCAAATGAAAAGTTCAGTGAGATAGAAACTCATACCAGTTGAAATGGCTATTGTTTTTTTAAGATAATGATTGGTGTAGATAGTGTTCAGAAATTGGAACCCATCTATAGTGTTGATGGGAATGTACATGGTGTAGCCATGATAGAAAGAAGATGGAGGTTCTCAAAAAAAAACAAAAAAACAAAAAAAAAAAAACCCTGAAAGTAGAACTAACACGTGATTCAGAAACTCCACGTCTGGGTAAATATCCTCCTGAACCAAAAACCGGAATGTTGAAGAGATATCCATACTCCCACATTCATTGCACCATCATTCACAGTAGCCCACCATGGAAACAACCCAAGTGTGTGTGGGTGGGTAAGTGGATAAAGAAAATGGGGTATACATGTACAATGGAATACTTTTGAACCTTAAGAAAGAGGGAAATCCATTGGGCATCTGTGAATGGACCTTCTCTCCTTCCCTCTTCCATTTGTCAATCTTTCATTTTCCCTGGAATCATATTACTGAACAAACTATCCACAGGAATGCCAGAATCACAGGGATGCACAGCTGTTGGAAGTTCCTCATGACATCTATGCAGCTCCCACGCTCTGTGTTTTATGTGACTTTCTTCTGTCCCTCATAGGGTGCACTGTTGCAAATCACATGGAGGTGTGCGTTTCTCTGAACAACAGTCTCTCAGGGTATGGACTTGTGCACAGTGAAAAGTCAGTAAATGTGAGGGTAAAGAAATGACAAAAATTCAATAGGGTTGGTTAAAGAGCCTCTGGGACCTGAAAAATCCATTTCTCTGTAGCAATTACTCCAATCTGCCATCTACAAAACAAATTAACTTGCTTCTGAGATCTCAAAAGAAAAAATAAAAAGAATGGTACTATACTTACATGTCCTTAAATAATATTTTCTGCCTCCCAATATTTCCCCCAAAAAAATAACTGGGAAAAGATTTCAACTTTGGATACAATGTGTTATCAGGATTGTTAAAGACATTGTCCACAGAAACCTTGGAGGTTAGTTGCCATGTTCAAATGATGAAGAACAGCGATCCCAGAAAAACCATGGGGCCCTTGAGGCTGCAGTTAGAACCCAGAATAAGGTCGTCGACACAAAACTGTTCAGTGTTTAGATAAGTCACAGATGCCTTATGTGTTCATTTCCTCATGACCAAGGAAGGTTTGCTGTTCCCATATCTGTTAACCCAAGAAAGTCAATATGTCGTGAGGCATGGAAGAAGGTTTTCCTGTGTAAATCATAAGCACTTTTTTTTTTTTTCCAGGGGGTGGGGAGAGGGAGGAAAAGCAATGTAGCCACAGGAATATAGCTTTGAAGACTGCACATTGGCATGCAGAAAATTGCTACATTTTACTCTAGAAAATTGAAGGTTAAATACAACCAGGTTCCTAGAAATGCACTAGAAACAGAGATTTCTGTTTACATCATTACTTTTAAAATACCCCCTGCTTTTACATGTTCTAAGTAAAAACATGCCTCTGTCTCACCGTCCCTCCCGGGTGGTAGCAATCTATCCTCTCTGAAATGAGATAGGGAAAGAGAACTACAACGAGCAGATGGCAAAAAGGAGGGTATGTGGCTTTGGGCAACATGTCCTGGTTGACCGTGACCTTCCCTGCCACTATATTTAGCATAATTGGGGAAACCATTGGACAAGTCTGAAACCTTTAGCAGAGAATGTGGTAGCTTCCTTCCACGTGCAAAAACTTAGTTAAATAATGTGATATAACATGAAACAAGAGTGTTAAATTAGCTATTACTATCTTAGATATATCTAAAAATGGTACTCAACTCCCAGAAACCATGTATTTATGAAAATCCATAAATAGTCATTGGAGAAGCAGGATTGTGTGAAATGTCTCAGTAGTTCAAAGACATTAGGTATCTTGAGAGATTCTCACGTTGCTAGAAATGACAGTAATGTTGATCTGTAAATTCATGATGTTCCTATAGTAAAATGCTTTCTATATCAAATGCTAGAAATATCAATGATAATGGCGTGCTTATAAAAGGCACTCAAGTAGTTTACTTCATTAAAAACACAAAAATAGCCCTGAGATCTCCCTTTGTTTTCACACTAAATGGTGCATGGACATGGCCACCAACTCTAGATTTCACGTAGCCATCCTCTCTGTTTGGGTCTTCATCTTGAAAGAAAGCACAATGATACAGTTCAGAGATGGCTGAGCGGCCTTGATTTAAATTAAATTCCATGAGGAATTAAAAAGGCTGACGAATGGGTGGAAGGTAATTTTTATTAATTGGGGGATTCTAATTACTTCTCTCAGCCATGTATTCATTTTGAACAAAGATCGGGCAACTAATCATTAGGTAGTTTCCAGATCAGAGACCACTGATGGCAGAGGTCACTGTGAGGATGCCTTCTGGAGGTGGCAGCTGCCCTCCCTCCCCCTTCTCTCCCTTCCTTCCTTCCTTCCTTCCTTCTTTCTTTCTTTCTCCATCCTTCCTCCTTCCTTCCTTTCTTCCTTCCCTCTCTTCCTCCGTCTGTCCTTCCTTCCTTCCTCCTGGAAGCTCTTGCATCTCACCACTTAGCTGTGAAGGACACCCCTCTCTCTCTGCACATCAGTTTATAAAAGCTTACCCTACATGTGTCCACTCCCTACATAGCCCCATAAATGCATGTGGATCTCACACCACTTGGGTTCTTCTTGGTGTTACCATGCAAATGAAGGTCTCTCGTTTCGTCTCACATCCGAAACCAGAAGTGGAAATGTAGGGTTTGTATTTGCTAGTACGTCCCATCTGAATACCCATGGCATGTGTTGTATTTTGTGTCTCCCAGAAGGCAAACCTTCAGGTTTTGATGAGAAATGAGAACTCTTAAGCAGGTGTTTTTGGTTAAGACACTGATGCTGAGATGAAGCAGTAAGGAACAGAGGGTGAGTAGTACCGAGAAGGGAAGAACCCAAACAGGGATGCAATTTCATGATTTAAACTCTTCAGGATGGAAGTCTTTAAATGACAGCCAAGTTGGGGTGCCCTTGGAGGTGTGCATCCTGTTTTCACTTAAAAATGAGAACAATGAGTCTACAGTCACGTGAGAGAAATCTTACCATTTGCGACGACATGGATGGAACTAGAGCGTATTACGCTTAGCGAAATAAGTCAACTGGAGAAAGACAACTATCACATGATCTCCCTGATATGAGGAAGTGGAGATGCAACGGGGGTGGGAGGAAGAGGGGTTGGGAGAGGGTGGTGGGGTTACATTATATGTTTAAATAAAGCTTAAATAAAGTTAAAAAAAATGAGAACAATGAGTCTACAGTCACGTGAGAGCTCCGTGCCTTCACGTCCAACGGCACTCTGCCGCCTGCCAACTCTGAATGTGTTACATACCCTCCAAACATGCTTTTCCACTCTAAACGGGGTTGGTATCCCCATCTGCCTACCTCTCAACGTGGGCCTGAACACCAGAGAGCGTAAGTAACAGCGTTCTCAGATGCATCTATGTGGTGACACTGGTTCTCGTTATCCCGGAAATGGGCATTGAGATGACATTCCCCAAACTCCATTGTTTCACAACAGGACAGACAAGAACTGCCAGGCTATTGGATGCAGACAAACAAAGCCATCTTAATAGCAAGGAGCTCCTCGATTTCACTGAGCCCAGCACCTCTGCCCTCGCTGAGGGGACTCACATAATGAGGCAACCTGCAACTCAATTGTCTGTCCTGCTGGTTTCCATGCCCTGGAGCTTCCCACATGCCCTGCTTTTTTCCCCCTGCCAGAAATTAGGTCTTGATGTGCTAAAATATTTCACATTTGCCTGCGCTGGAGGTGGGGAGGGGAGAGCGGTCCATCTTGCCTTCTGAGCGTTGTGGTCAAGGTTGTGTAAGACGACAAGAGTGCCTGAGAACAGCTCACTTGACTGTTGAACCTTTATCTGAGCTGCCTTGGGCCACCTCATTAGCTGGGCTTTCCCTGCTGCCCCTGTGGACGCTTCCTGGGTCAGCAGCTCCTCCTTGATGGATGAGCTTCAGAGGCAGGAGCAAGCAAGCACCATCCGCTCCGTTCCAATGATACAGCTTCTCTTAGAATTTCCACTGGAAGCATCACGCAGACAGCCATAGCCGTGTGCTTTGCACAACGGCAGTGTTGCAAAGGTCCCGACTCTCTGATCACCGCAGGGCTCTCAGGAGATAACCTCAGGCATCAAAGCCCGGGCAGTGGAGGAACATGGTGGTGGTGGTGGGGTGCTCAAAGGAGATGAGAATGTTTAAATAGCCACAGTTCTGGAAATGCCAATGTATTTCCAATTTCCGTGGGAATAAACACTCCAAGGTTAGAGGTTCATTGACATTTTCAGAGCTATGAGTTCTTAAAAATTCTTTCTCCCCGGGTTCTTCTTTTGATGAATTTTCAATGACTCTACACCAAGGTTTCAGGCTTATCATTGATTATATATCTATAAGTATGTACATTTATACCGACACAGGTTTATCTATGTATTTACACTTATACCAATACCTGTCCATCTATATCAACACCTGTGGCTCTACCTTTATAGATCCATAGCACCTCTATGTAGACAGATAAAATCATTGATTTTAGATATGCCCTGATTGTACACACATATATAGACATGGCTATCTGTGTAATATCAATGGTTAGCCTGTAATATGAAAAACATACATGCATATGGTGTATGTACATGTGTAATCAATGATTTGCCTTTAATTCGTCTTGGAAACCCATCATATTACTATTACAAGTTGACATCTTTTGCTTATGTTTTTGGAAGCACCATGCTCCTGGTTTGACATACACAGTTTTTGGTTCTTTGTGAGAAGGACTTGGGACTATGGTTAATGGTCTTGTTAGGGTCGATCATAGGGTCTGTTGGGATACCTTTCACTTGTGTGGCTGACATGTTTTGTGGAGTCATCTCTCTATCCGATAAACTCCCGTTTGCATCTACATCTATGATGGTTTTAGAAATAGGTAGTAAGGCGTTATTCCTTCCCCATTTTCCCTTGGGTTTGTAACATAAAACCAGGCATGTGTTTATACATAATGTCACGTTAGTTAGATAAACTGAGAAGCAGAACTGGGGATCTCAAAGAGGTTATAGTCACGGGGTACAAAGAATGCTCATGTAATTAAAAATAATTAAGAGGGGGGATTAAATTCTGATGGGCACATGAAGGATGTGGGAAGTTTGCAGACCTGAGGGAGAGAGATTCAAGTGCCCTCTTTTTTTATTTTAATTTAATTTAATTTTATTTTTTTAAGTGCCTTTCCTGAGAGGATGGCAACCTGCAGATTTTGAGTTTCACTTCTGGAAGCTGGATACGTACCATCTCGTAGCTGGAAGGCCATGATGCTCAAAGGACATTTCGAAAGCAATATGTCTTCAGTCAGAAATAGGATTATTATGCACTTTTATGAGTTCAGGTTTTCGGAGCACCGAGTTAGCAGAAAATTGGAAATCGAGATTAAATTTGTCATGCTGTATTAGTTTGGATGACGACCAAACAGAAACCAGCAAACGAGCTATGGCGTGAAGGTACTTTCCACATTAGTAGCTGTGAGTAAAACACCCCTATGTGTGCAAATGTCCCACACCCACTTTTAACAGTGGGTAACAATGATTGGTTTTGAAGGGAGACATTCGAAAGCCAGTTGGTTTCCTGCAGACCACAACATCGAACACACTGCAAAGAAATATCACAGGTGGTAATAGATCCCAGAGATCTTTCTTTCTGTAATAATCGTGCCTCAAACTGCAGACTTTTATAGGCTTTATACTTGCTCCCCACTTTTAATGTAGGAAAAAAAAATGGCATGAGTTTTATCTGAATCACAAAGGCACATGCCTTTGAGGTCTGTTATTAAATTCCAAGTCACGATGATCTGTTTCTATCCTGTTTGTGTATTTGCATCTTGGTATGTCCATTGGGTAATATGGACATACCAAGCTTGAATAGGAGCTCATGGGTTCTAGTGGGAGGTGAAAATTCAAGCTGAGCTTTCTCTAAGATGGATGGAGTTTGAGATGATGCTTTCTACAGGAGGTCGTCTGTGCATCTCCCCGTGTTTACCGTGGATCCGCTAACAGGAAATGATGGGCCATTATGCACTCTAGTTTACGTTTATGGTGTCTATCTGTACAGACTAGGGGTGGTACACTCTTTCGGACTTCGTAATGTACGTGGTCTCATTATCCCCCACAATACATAAATTAGAAATGACAGAACCGATGAACTAGAAAATCCCCACACCAAAAGCAAATTATAAGGAATTGTTCACAATGCATTTCTTTTATGTTCAATGACATGGACCTTTCGGGTTATTTTCTAAACATCGGCATATAGGGATTTAACGCTCACAAACATCCTTTCTGTGGAGGAAGGATGGAAGGGACCCTGGGAAAAGGGCGAGCATTATCCTGATTACGGCAGAGGGCTCAAGGTCGGGGACATTCCTTCTCTAAGGCTGTTCTGTGTTTGCAGGACTCTCTACTCAAGAAACATCAGTTGAGAACCTACTGTGTGCAATGAGCTGCAGTGAGAAGGGCATCCCAGAGCTCCTGAAAAGCTCCTCTTGCCTTGCTGGCTTCCAGAAAATGAATGTTGGTACAACCCAGAGGCGACATTTTTAAAATATTGTTTGTTCTCAGCACATACGTCTCTGAGATCATTTTCAAGTATTTAAATGGCAAAAAGTTTCGGTGTTCACATTGCAAACACAGTCTCACTCTCGAAATCTAGAAGAGCGTTTCAAAAATCCATCACTTATGGAAATAGGGATCGGCTCACATCTGCTGGTAGGAGAGCTCATCTGTCCCGTTGTGTTTGCACTCGCAAGCCTCCTGCAGCTTCTCCAGGATCGGGGAGAGGCAGTGGGCTGTCTTGGTCTCCACCTCGTGGAAACTGTTGTGTCCTACTTTGAAAAGCACATGCTTTCTTTGTTTGGTGCTTTATAAAAGTGTCTTAAAACTAAATAGACGTCTGATGTGACAAGAGGGAGCATGGCTTGCCTTTCTGTGGGAGGTACTGATGCTAGAAGGAGGCAACAAAGAAAAGACACTCATGTGTCTTCAGGATCTGGGATTACCTTTATCATATAAGACCTGGGTGCTATTCCTCTGAGAGCCTGTAAATTTAGCATTGTGCTTGAAAAATGCATGCATTTTTTTTTAAAGAAAGGGAAAGTTGGTGCTGAAACCCAGGTTTCATAATATGACCGATATGACATAATATGACAGATTTATGTCATCATATCTGACGACATAGCCAGATGTCATCGGTTGAGCACTGGAAACAAAAATGAGCACCTGGATTTTTATGTCACCATGGAACCTATTATGGAAACCTCATCAAAATGTGAGATGCTTCAAATTGCAGACTCTGCTGTACAGATATTTCTGTGTGTATTCTATTCTGCATGTCGGTGTGGACTTGGGCACCTGCACGCCATCATCCCCTCCAGTGAGAAGGGGTGTGTGAGCCTCCACATAAACCCAAACCTGCTTTGACCCCATTCATGTGTGTGACTCAGGGCACATTAGGGTGTCTCAGAGTCAGTGTTGTTTCTTTGGGCTGTTTTTTAATGAACATGTTCAGTAGCGTAGACTTTGAGTATCATTTCCAGTCCTTGCCGTAAATGCTGGTAAAGCCCCACTGGACGGTGTCCCTTCTCTCCACAACCACCCTGTTCTGCACTCTGCACACCTGCCAATGTATCCTTTCCCCATGTTTGTTCTCCCCAATGGCTGCTGACATCCCCGGTTCCCATTCTTTCTAAGCAAATGGTGTGATTTAGGACAGTTTGAACATTGACATTGTCATGAGGCTGGACCAATGTAGTCATGCCCTTAGGAAGAGAAGCCAAGGGTGCTTTGGGAGAAAATGGTAAGTTGGTGATTGAGATGGGCCGCCATGATTACCTTCATCCATGGGGACAGCGGATGACTGTGATGGGTACCGTGACCGTGTCCGTCCATGGAAATCCATCCATGCCCGAGATGGAAAGCCCTGAGAAATGTACACATACTTGTTCTAGTTATTAATGCCTCCCTACCAAAAAAAAAAAAAAACATGTTTAAGAACACATGTGGCATGTGAATGCGTCTACTCTTAGATGTGATTTTGATTTTCTGCGTTCATTCACTGGGATTGACTGCTTATCCGATTTCACTGGAAGACAATTTTTTCATGGTGTTGACTCTCTCCGTGTGTGTCTCCCTATGCAGGAGATTCTGTGCTCTGGGGTTAATTGAAGCCCCTGGCACAGGATCTGGCATCCCTAGCTGGTCTTTGCGTAGATGTCCAGCGATAGCTGCATGCAGTGTCTGAAGTCAGAGACTTCTCATCTAGCCATACGCATAGCAAAGGGTTTCATCTGTGAAAAGTGTCTCCTTAATGCCTTGCTTTTTTGCAAAACCTGAGTTTGGCTTTAAATGGAGTGCAGGGGCACCTCAGTGGCTCAGTGGGTTAAAGCCTCTGCCTTCAGTTCAGGTCATGATCTCGGGGTCCTGGGATTGAGCCCTGCATCGGGCTCTCTGCTCAGCAGGGAGCCTGCTTCCTCCTCTCTCTCTGCCTGCCTCTCTGCCTACTTGGGATCTCTGTCAAATAAATAAATAAAATCTTAAAAAAAATAAATGGAGTGCAAACACAGGTGGACTTTTTGAGGCATTCTCACCTGCTGCACAAGGCACATGACCAAGACCCAGGTGTCCCCTTCTCTTTGTTGCACATCCTGGCATCATTTCTACCAACATTCAGAAGGTTCTGCCTGTCTGCTCACACCCAGAGGGGCGTACTGTGGTAGAAGATCCTGTTTGGAAACGACCAGGCTCTGAGCAGTCATGGGAGAACTTTGGGATGTCAGAGACAGCGCCAGCAAGTCAGCTCGCCATCGGAATGCTTGCTTCACGACGGGCAAGTCAAGGGCAAAGAAAGAAGACAAGAACAGAAAAAATGGCAAAAACAATGGAGTCTGGAAAACACGTTTTCTCTTGAGCCAATGCAAAGCATTTCTCTGAAGGGGGAGGGTAGAAGTCGAACTCCCATGTGTCGCATTTTTATGTGGCTTAGATGGGAAAGGCTATCCAAATGCAGCCCATAATAAAACCAGCAAGAACAGCCATAATCACCTTCACTTGGCTCTCGGCCAGCCCTGTACCTCATCTCTCCAGATTGTGCATCTAATTCTCTTTAATTAAATATGACATTTCTTTGGAAGTTTGCAAAGGAAGGGGATTTTGGCAATGCAATCTAAGCAGTGATTGGGAATCCCCAGGTGACCCAAGGATGTGATTTTAAGGATGACCTGTGAGCACGGCCTCACCTGTAGAAATGATTTCATTTGCATGGAAGAAGGCAACTCCAATCTGTGTTCTTTTGTTTTGTATTTTTTTTTTTTACCTGTTTAGCTGTTTTCTTCCCACGAAAGCAGGCTTTCTTGCAACCAAGAGCCAAGTTTGATGGCAGAAGTCCCTCCTCCTTACCAGCGACCCCAATTTCCCCCCGGTGTCTGATGTGCCTGTTGGAGAAGCTGGAGAAGATGTGCATCCCAGCGTACAGTTGGTGCCGAATAAATATTTGATGGATAAGTGAGATGTGTTTCTCAGTGAGACGACACATCCAGAAAATAGAAATGTATTCTTCCTATATTGAAAAAAAAATGTTCATGAAATCACTGGCAAAGCTTCTCGTTTCCTATCATCATTTTTGCAGTATTTCAAGGCATTTTATTTTTTTTATCGTTATTGTTATTATTATTATTTTTTTGTCCTAAATAGGCTTTCTGGAAGAATTATAGCTCTCAACATGTGGTCCACACATAGAGCCCTGGGGTCCCTGAGCATTATTTTCATGATGATACCCAGAAATTATTTTATTTACTTTTTTCATTGGGTTGACATTTACAGAGATGCCGCAAAAGACAGTAATTGGGCGTAGATCAAGTTAGTGTCGCGGGGTGTGAGGCGATGGGTGTGTTAATTAGTGTGATTATGGAAATTACTTCACCGTCTATACAATATACCCATTTAACCCATTCTACACTTTAAATATATACAATTTTATTGGCCACTGGATTATAGAGTAATTCTATTTTTTTTAAATTTTTTTGAGGAATCTCCATATGGTTCCCAGAGTGGCTGCACCATTTTACGTTCCCACCAACAGTGCAGGAGGGTTCCCCTTTCTCTACATCCTCCCCAGCACCTGTTGTTTCTTTCTTCCTTCCTTCTTTCCTCCCTCCTTTCTTTCTCTCCTTTGGTAAAAGCCATTCTAGTGGGCACGAGGTGACATCTTATGCATTCAAAAATTGGAGAGGGCAGGTATCCTATGATGTGTTCTTACTGTAATAAAAGAAAGAGTTGCACTCAACCGTAGAAGTCAACATTATGCCCTCACTACGGAAAGCTCCACCTGAGGATGCCCTTTGCGAAACAGAGGCCTTCACTTGGCTACATCTCGACCCTCGAGTGCACATCTCTTGAAGATGGAAGAGTATTTTTGCTAGAAGGAACACAAGGAACGACCGACTAGCATTCTTCAAATTTTGGTGTTTGGTAGATCTTTTCTCAGAAATGAATGGAGAGGCTGAGTCCACCCCTAACTGTATTTGTGGACGAAGCTCAATTTGTTGTTAGAAAATCACGCATGGATAAAAGACCCCCTGAAATGCAAGCCCAAACTGACCCAGTTCTTGATTGACTGTCACAGAACACACTAAGAAGTTTCATGGATGATGACTTGACATTCCATATGGCAAGGAACATTTAAGCAAGTACCATGTGTTGGGTCTTGGTGTGGTTCCAATCCACAGCAACCTGCAAAAAGCTCTTAAAATACCCTACTCTCTTCTAATTACCTACGGCAGGAGCACAGATTTTGTTCATTTGCCGACCACAGAAACATGCTGCGACAGATCGGATGCAGAAGAAGATAGGAAAGTCCGTGTGTCTCCCATTAAAGCCAGATCTTTACAACATTTGCAAAGATGTGAAAGAATGGCATTCTTTTTTTTTTTAATATTTTATTTTATTTGTTAGAAAAAAGGAGAGTGAACATGAGTAGGAGGAAAGGCAGAGAGAGAGGGGGAGAAGCAGGATCCCCGAGGAGTGGGAAGCCTGATAGGGGCTCAATCCCAGGACCCTGAGATCATGACCTGAGCCAAAGGCAGATGCTCAACTGACTGAACTAACCAGACATCCCCTGTAGAAGGTTTTTATGAGCTGAAAGTCCCCAATCCTCTCAACAAAAAAGAACATTTAAATAAATCCCAGAGTGTATAACATTAGACAGCAGTCTATTTCCAGTAACAAATAAATACATCTTTGAATTTACAGATTCTCCTTTCATTGGTTTACTTTCCCCTAGTTATTTAAAATTGTTTTTTATTTTGCTGTGCGTGACACTGTTTGATCCTGCGGGCTTTCCTGCTGGGCTGAGCGGGATCGGGGTTTTCCGGCTACAAAGCAGGCTCAGCAAATGTGAGGGACCCTGCCCACCACCACTGAGTTGTGAAGAGCCTTCTGTAAGCAAGGCCGCGTTCCCAGTGGTGGTGCCGGTGCCCTTCCCTGCAGGAGATGCTCTGCTTCCCAATTAATTACAGGTGTTTTTACGTTTCGAATATTACACATGTAAACGCATAATTTATTTATACCCCTTGCTGTTGCGAATCTAGAGATGGGAATTATTCAAATGTGCATAGAAACTCATTAAAATGCTCTTGGTCAAAGGAAATCCAAAAAAGATCCCCCTCTCCAAAAGGAAACGTAATTAAACGTTTCATTCATGTATATATATGAATAACATTTAATTATATATATATATATTTCATATATATATACTTGTAATGAGCATTTCAACCTTAACAAATGATCTTAAATAGTTTAGCTGCATTAGAATCCATTTCTGATCTTCTTTCCCCTGAAATATGGGAAGAATTAGTCCACCTTTCCTTCCTTCCAATTTGTGCTTTTATAGGACACTTTCACATTTTCAATTTTTTTGGGAATGTAATTAAGTCTTTTGGGTTTCATGGTTGGTTGAAGTCCAAAAATGTTCTAACTCAATACAAGGAAGTATCCGAATATTATGTAAATATTATTCATTTAAACATTTTAATTGGATTCGCAGAGATGAAAATGTATTCTTAACATCATCGAAACTTTGCTACTAAACAAACACACTTCCAATGTCAAGGTCTGCTGGAATCTCTAATAATTTTCTTCCAGCTCTCATTTCTTCTTCTGATTTGGTGCAACTTCTGGTGACCTGGCTTAATATTTCCTTTATTTCTTTTCATTCTGATGAAAGCTTTCCTTAGTGATCAGATTTTTCCATTTAAAAAGTATATATGAAGGGAGGGAAAGTAAAAATTCTGGATTCTTGTAATTTTTAAACATTGCTCTAATCCTCATATATTTGGCTTCTTACAACATTTGGGGGGCTAAAATGATATGCTTTTTTCCCCCTCTCCAGCTCATTAAAGACTGATTTATTGTCTTCTAGCTTTCAGTGTGGTTGACTTGAGAAGCGTGACATTCAGCTGACCTTCGTCAGTTCGTAGATGTTTTCTTTCTAGAAGCTTCTGCAGCTTGTTCTTTTTTTAAAAAAAAAATTAATTTATTTATTTTAGAGAGAGAGAAATAGCATGAGCAGAGGGAGGGGCAAAGGGAACGGGAGATAAGCAGGCTCCCCGCTGAGCAGGGAATCCGATATGGGGCTCGATCCCAGGATCCTGGGATCATGACCTGAGCCAAAGGCAGAGGCTTAACCCACTGAGCCACCCAAGTGCCCCTTACTCACTTGTTTTATCCAAGAATACCCATTAAGCCATTACAGAATGGCCAACCCATACCAGTGACAACCAGTGGTATCAAGGGGCGTTGGACATGCATTTAGATCCCTTCTGTCTTCCATCCAGATAGGCGGTTGGCATTCTCTGTACGGGTACATTTCTGTCTGCCTTCTCTTCAGTGTACTTATGTGGCTCAGTGGAAGTAGAGTTGGGTTCATTTGTGTTTGTTTGAGTTAACATGTATGTTTTTCCCTCTTCTCCATCCTTTTGATTATATGTCTATTTCTGAGGAGGTGATGTATAAGTCGGCATTAAAAGTCACAATTATGGGGCACCTGCCTGGGTCCGTTGGTAGAGCATCCCACTTTTGATCTCAGGCTGTGAGTTCAAGCCCCACATTGAGCAAGGAGCCCACTCAAAAAAAAAAAATTAAAAAAAAAAAGAAAGAAAGAAAGAAAGAAAAAGAAAAAATGAAAGAAAGAAAAGATGAAAAAAATTAAAGTCACAATTGTACAAAAAAGCATGCTCAGAGGGCAGTGCCCAGATGCCTTATTACTCATCCCTAGTTTCCAGATCTTCCCATCCTGTTCATCTGCACCCCCAAAGATGAGAAATACTAGCACTTTCTACTTTAGCCTAATTATATTACTTTTTATACAAATGAACCTTTTCATTTTTCACTTTACCTTTTAGCTTGTGTGTGTCTGTGTGCACGTGTGCCCAAGAGAGAGACTAGGGTCGTCTTCTGTATTTTGCGTTTCCAATTACCAGTATCATCTGAGAAGTCTCCATGCTAGCTCAACAGAAGCTCTTTAAGTTTCTCTTTGTTCCAGTTTTCCTAATCCCACATTGTGGGGATTCCCCATGGTATGTGCACACACACTCCTATGCACGGACATTTCAGGGTTTTTCTTTTCCCCCAATGTATTACAATGGCAAACAATGCTCCCGTAAGTCTCCTTGAGGGTGTGTGTTTTCATACTGTTGGAAGCTTATCTTCAGAGTCAACTCTGAGCACGGTATGGATGGCTTCAAAGGAACCAAATTCCCAGTGATTTTGTGGTTGTTTGCTGTTTCCTTTGCTTTATTGTTTTTCAGATAGTGCCGAATTTGCCTTCAAAGGGGTTGTAAAAATTGGGGTTCCCTGGAAACCTACGAAGCTGAAGTTTCCTCAAAGCCCCAGCCCATTTTTCATAAAACTTTTAGGAGACAACTGGCATCGATAAACCTTTAGAATATAAGTGGGGTCCGGAGCCAATGACCAAGAAAGAATTCTTAAGACATCTTCGGTGCAAAAAGGTGATTTTATGTAAACACGGGGACAGGACGCATGGGCAGAAAGAGCTGCCGCCCTGGGGTCCTTAGGCATGGCTGATTGTATCCTGAGGAGTTGGGGAGGTGAGGACAAAGGGGGAGTCCAAAAGGGCTGTCACGTAGTTAGAGAAGACTCAGGATACTGGAGACCTGGTTATCGTCAAGCCAAGCTGTTTTTCCCTCTAATGAGGTACCAACGTGAAGACAGTTGGGAGTTTCCTGGAGGAATGTCACTCTTCCTATCGCACATCCTTATCAATGACCTTTAGGTTTAGAAGAAATTCAGCTTTATTTACATTTCTTTCTTCCTCAGCCTCCCTCAGTTTGAGGGCGGGGAGGGTGATGTTAGGGTTTCAGGAAACCGAGTTGTGGGTCTCTGGAAGGTAGGCTATGGAAAAAGTCTCTCTCTTGTAAATCATTAGGACATTTGTAAACCGTGGGAGACTCAGATCTTGCAGGACTGTGACCTCTACAAGTTAACCACTTGTCCTTCGGTTAGGGCAGCCAGGGGTGCCTGAGGAATGTCACTCGTATCCCATGGATGGGTGTAGGATGTCAGCTTCTGCTCTGGACTCATGAAGCCCTTTCCTCCATCATCAGAACCCCAGTGAAGGTTTGTTTAATTCTCATTTGTTTCTCTGAGTGTGGCTGAGCGTGTTTTTCCTCGGATAAGGGCCGTGTTTCGTATATATTGCCTTTAATGAGTTTTTTCCAATTAAAAAAGTTTTTAGTTATTTTTTTCTAATTTACATAAAATTTTGTACATGAGGTTTACGTCGCTCTTAGTCGATGATGTACGTTATGACTACTTTCCCTATTTTTCTCAGATTGCAGTGATTTTGTTTATAGTGCTTGGGTTTGGGTTTTGTTTGTTTGTTTTTTGTTTTGGTATTCAAAAACTTATTTTGAATGTAGTCAGAATTTTTAAAAACTGTGACATATAAGTAATTCACCCATGTTATCCTTTGTCTCTAATTTTTTTCTTCCTTCCTTCCTTCCTTCCTTCCTTTCCTATTTTTCTCTTAACATTTATGGCCCCATCTGGAATGTAGTCTTTCCTTTGGTGTGAAATATGTAATCAATCCGAATTGCTTTCCCATGTGTCTAGCCAGTTGTCTCAACACTATGTAGTAGAAAGTAAATCTCCACTCAATCACTGGACATGCTGTTTTATGAACATTCCCACATGTATTTGAGCCTCGTTATGAACTTTCTCTTTGATTCCACTTGCTTTTTTTATTATATAAAATAAGAATAGAGACCCTGTACTATTTAAATGTCTAGTAGGGTTAGTTCTCCATCAGACTTTTTTTTTGATGTGTGTGTTTGTTCTAATTATTTTCATGTATTTTTTTCCCATATAAACTTTAATCATCTTCGTCCTAAGCTCCATAAATATATCATGGAGTTGCCCGGAATGTGTTTACGGTCACGGGGAGGGTCGACATCTGGACATAGTTACTGTGGCCAGCATCCTGTTTTTAAAGACCCGTCCTTTTTGCCCTTTGCAAGACCCCTGCTCAGATGGGTACAGCTCTGCTTTCTTTCTGTATCCCATCATTACTCATAGTTAGAAATCACTGGGAATACGGCAGAAAGAATAATCCCTCCATGGAGCCTACAATACAAGCAACCGATTTATCATCATTGTGGAAACAATGGCCCGTTTACCCACATTTTAATGTCAGTCTCTGAGTCGGACTTTATTTGACCCGCTCGGAGAGATAGTAGAGGCATTGAATGTATTCTTTGATTGTTGTGCCAAAATGATATTTCAGACGTGTTTTCCTTTGCTATCTTTTGCCAAGGGAAAAAAAGTAGTTAACAGTTTTAGAATTCGTTCCGGAGAAGCCTTCCTTTAATCATCCACATTAGCTGTACTAATTAGACTTTTCGGTACCCGATGCTTCCAGACCTCTGACGAGAATTACCTTCAAGTGTTATTTGTTATTCCAAAGCTGTTGTGTAATTCTGCCAAACTCCCGAGATTTTATAGTTATAATGCCTTTTATCTGACTTCTACTTTCTTTCAATAAAGAAACTGAAGTAGTATTTTCTTGGAGATGCCTAAACCTATCCGAATCGATAATATCTGAATGACACAGTTCTAAGATTAATAAAGACCCGTGGCTGTGTTATCAAAAACCTGCCTAACATATTTTGCTTCAGATGCTATTATTTTACATAAAAATCCAGCAGTGACTTTCATAAATGTTAAGCCTATGGGCTGGGTTCATTAATATGCTAACTTCTTCACATTATTCATAGGAACTCTTCTGATTAGATGTTAACATGTGATATTATCATTAAAAAGCACAGAAACAACCTTTATTTTCCACAGAGTCATGAAGCCAGCAGGTCTTCCCCTACTTTTTCTTTAGCATCAATTTTGTATATTCATGAAAACCATTATTTTGAAATATTTAACAGACACAGAAGAGAGTAATCAAAGACTTGAGGTAATTTAGCCTGAAGAAATAAAACCTGAGGAATGATTAAACATAAAAAAAAAAAATCGTGCAGAGAATAACCATTTCTACATTCCTTAGAGACACTGGCATTGGAAGCCAGCTAAGGTTTAGGGAGAAAGTGATGCATTATAGGAATTTTATTAGAGTACATGGTATGTGGGCATATGTGTGTTTTAAAGGGTACACCTGCTTGGTGATTATTATATCTTCCCATTACGGTCATTCTAAAGCCTTCAGCTATTTTTTTTATTTTAGGTTTTATTTATTTAAGAGAGATAATGCATTGGGGGAGGGGCAGAGGGAGAGAAACAAGCAGACTCCAGGCTAAGCAGGGAACCCAAAGCAGGACTCGATTTCCGGACCCCAGATTATCACCTGAGGCAAAGTCAGATGCTTAACCAACTGAGCCACCCAGGTGCCCACCAGCCCTTGACTACATTGTTCATTCACCCAGTGGGTCAACAGAAGTTACCAGTTTCAGCAAATAAAAGCACAGGGTTCCCAGGTGAACGTGAACTTCAGATACACAGTGAATATTTTTACTGTAAATGTCTGCATGCAATATTGGCAAGCATCTTTTCCAGTATAAATATAGATTTTTAGCTACATTCCATGCTTGACTAGACATCTTGTTTGTTATCTGGCCAACTCTAGACCTATGTCTGGAGAAGTCCACGGATCTAAACAGACACAATGAACCATGACCGGTGTGCTCACTCAGGTCCTGGCTTACCAGTGTGGGTGCAAACATGTGCTCATAAATGCAACCATGTCTCAAAAAAAATAATATGAAACACCTGACCATGGAACCTAGATCAACATCACACATCACTTTGGCCCCATTGGAGGGTAGAAGGTTTTTCATGGCCTGGGATTCATCATTGAAACCTTCTCTCTCCTCCAAAATCAGTAAGTTATGGAGTCCCACCATACCAGTCATGGAGAATTTTGTTTCCATGTCCAGTCATAACACACCAACTGCCATTTTAAATGGCACATGTCAGTGATGCATGGGTTGATTCAAAACATATTAAGAAAAGTTAACTCTGAATGCAACATATTCACATGGGTTATTCTTTTTTTTTTTCACATGGATTATTCTTATGCAGTCTAAGATTATGCACAGCTCCAGAAGTGTGGAAATGGGAGAGAAGGAATGCATGTTTTATTTTATTTTATT
>RCUC01134173.1:0-31952 GCA_003697995.1 Taxidea taxus jeffersonii
AGCTGTTCTTGGAATCTAGGGAGAGTTATAGCCACTGAAGAGGGGCCATTCAACAGGAAGTATGGATTTATGGAGGGAGATACAGCTGCTGCCAAGCCACAGACAGTCTGAGAGTTAGGAGAGTAAATACCCAACCTCTCTTTTCCTCCTCTCCGATCTCCTGGCTGGACTTCTTACAGAAAAAAGTCAAATGAAAGCCCGGGCCCAATGAAGTCCAGGTGATACAGACTTGTAGATGTCTGTTCCCTTGGCACAGAGCAGAACAGGGAACAGTGGAAAATGGATCATGAGGTCACACATGGGTGAAGAACCTGTCAGTGGCCATTTCGTGAATTTCAGCCATGAAGGCTGTTCCTGATCTAGTAGCACCAAAGGGATTTTGACCGTGGCATAGATTTGGCCCATGGAGGTGCACTGAGAAGAACAAAACTCACTGTCAATTTAAATGAGCCCTAATGCTCCCTTGATTTCCATGGAGGAGCTATGTTGTGGAAAAGTCACGGACAGTTCAACTATTCACCAGTACTTCCTTCTCTAATTACTCATGTTTCTGATCCACCTTGTTACCTTTCCAGAGCACAGGTCAGATGATGCGACTTATTTCTTCAAAAACTTGCAAGGGCTGCCCATTGCCGTAAGAAGCAGGACCACGAGATTCTCCACCTGTCTGGCTCTGCACACAAGCCTCAGGCTTAGCCTTCCGCCCCCTCCCATTCATCTTCCATGTCCTTGCACAGTGAACTCTTCTTTATCCCTTAAGCATGTTGAACCCTTTCAAAGCACAGAATTCTGAAAACCTTTGCATATCCTGAGACTACCGTTCAACTTATCTTTTCTAATCTTTGCCTGAAAAAGTCCTTTCAAATACAACCTTCCCTGTGACATCCCTACTCTGTTCCTTCCCATAATAAGCAGAATTACTCCCTCCTCCCCTCATAGTACTTTGCTCAAATACCTATTAACAACGCATATAGCCTCACTTATTTAACTAATCAGCTTTTCATTCAGTGTTTCCCATTTGTCATTATACCCAACAAAGCTGTAGGGGCTCAGGAGTTACTTATTTGAATAAATAGATGAGTAAATTAATGAGTGATTAAATTCACATCTACTTATGAAATTGTCCAACTTCACTGAATAAATTAGAGTTTAGTTGGGGATTTGGAGGTAAAGAAGGAGGGAAAGGAGACAAGTAATTGAGTATTTTTAGGATAGTGATGGCTGCTGGTAGATTGCCATCCCTCAATGTCCATGTGTTGGTAGGCCCTGGGGATTGAGGAAGGGACGACTCAAGGATTAAAGCACAGGGAGGGAACCAAGAAGAGGGTGTACATTACTTAGGACAGTGATGTTCAAGCTTCAAGTACTACTTAAACATTTTTATTTTGTACCACTTGTGTGCTATTAATATGCTTTTTAATTGACATACTTTTAAAAAACATTAATAAAAAAAAACCTGTGTATTTGCTACCATAATGGAAAACCAGTATGTCTTGCCACAAAATCAGAAAATAAGGATAAAAATAAACCCTGGGAACAGAACTGTATTGCTAATTTCAACCTGGACACTGCTGCTGCTGAAATTCAAAGTCTGAAACCTAAGCCCTCTTAGTTAAAAAGATAATTTGGCAAGCCTTAGAAGATATCAAGAACATATATCTACTAAATTAATACTTTCTCTTATAAATGATCAGAAAACTCAGATGTAAATTGAGAAAGAATGACTCTGACAGTGGGAGTCAGAGGGTGTCTAGTTCCCTAGCCACATGCCATAAAGTCAACCCATGAGCATCCACGCTCTGGAGAACGCTGCACCTGGGATGTCACTGCCCTTTTCTCTATGCCAGAGGCAAATGGGCTTCCCTGGAAACCTCACCACTGATGACATTGTTTCTATGTAAAAACGCATTCCTCATGCTCCAGCATCAGTTTCCTAAGGAACTTTCTGGAAGAAGGAATAGTCAGAAGATACCTTTTGGTTCCCAGCACCCAGACATAGAAAAAGTCCTTTGCCTTTCATGAGCTTCATTTTCTTTCACTGTGAAATGTGCATTATGGTATCCATCCAACTGTACTCACAATGCAAAATTAGCAAGAGTACCCAAAGTGCTGTACAAAATGTGTTGAACGCACAACTGGCAGCAGACAGCATGTAGGAAATATTATGTGTTAGTTTTGGATTGCTGGTTTGAGCTACTAGAAATTATACTGAGACTTTCCCTAATCATTTATTTATTTACTGTTAAATATTAAATGTGTACAGTTAAGTACATACCCATCTTCCAGATGTGATAGTGGTTAACATTTTATCATATTTGCTGCAGATTAGCTTTTTAAGAACCAGTATCTTAAAGTTGTAATTAGAGCTTCCTTCATATTCAACCTAATTACATTTTTCTCTCTCATTTGCTACAAAATATTTAATGTATTTGCTATGTACATATTGTCATAAACATTTAGATTGTATTACTTTGTATGTTTTTAAAACTTAATACTATACCTAGCATATATTATTTTGCTACTCACCTTTTTCAATTAAAATTATATTTTTGAAATTTATCCATATTATCTATTTATCCTATTTGTAACAGCTACATATTATTCCATGCACAAATATACCGTGTTACTTATCTCATCTCAAATAGTGGAAACCCACCACCCCATTCTTTACTATCACATATACTGTAGAGTGTATACCCAGAATATTGCTACTTATTTATTTCTAGTGTGTGTATTTCAGTGGAATTTCTAAATCACAGGATATGTACCTTTAACTTTATCAGATATTGCCAACTTGTTTTCCAATTATAACAATCTGTGGCTTTTTCCAAGAGTATATAAAGAGAAGAGGAACACTCTGAGTGGTGGCATTTTAGGTAGCTGAGAAGGGAAGGTGGGAGGCATTGATGGGCAGATGAATTCCTGTGACACGAGCATTCCTCTAATTCTCCTCCGTCTCACTAGAAGCATCTTCTACCACGGTGATGAGCCCTTATACCTTCCCTTCCCTGCATCTATTAAACTACCATGCGTTTCTTCTTTGTTTCTGTTCAGATGGTCACAGGTATACTGAATCCCCAGCAGTAACTCTCCCTGAAGACAACTTTTGGCGTCCCGGGAATGGTTAAGTTCCGTAGACACGTAGCCAACTATGGACGTTGCATTAGAAATCTATTTGTTAACATGGTATCAGCCTTACTCTGTAAGCATGGAAATCCGGGTATTTTCTGCAGGGCTCTTCAACCCAAGAAGCTACCTGTATTTCCTGATCTATAGGGAATGACTTTTCACTGTCAGAATAATAAAATGCATTTAGTATTCAGAATCAGGACTGTTCTTCCCTCCCTCCATCCCAACCCTGCCTCACTTAATGGTCATAACTCCAGACCTTCAGGGAATCTTTTATCTTTGCTCTGCACTAGTAGTTCTTCATCTTGGCTGCACAATGGAACCATCTTGGGAGATTTAAAACATATGTATTTATGGAAAAGTCCCATTGCTGGAAATTCTGATTTAATTAGTTTGGAGTCTAGTCCAGGTATGGAGAGTTTTAAGAACTTTCTGGGGAGCCTGGGTTGAGAACCACTTTTAGTTTTTCATGTTTTTCTCCTTCGGCTAACTTCCACATTCTTATCTCTCCCACAATATCTTACAAAACATTTTGATTTCTCTTACTTTGTTTCCTCTAATGAAGCTCAATTATTTCACATGGAATTTTTTTTCCCAACAAAATGACAATTCTCTTTGAACTTTCTTTAGTGCCTATCCCAGTTCTGTGTATGTTGTAGGTATTTAATAAGTATCCAGCGGGCCAGTGTTCTGGAGATCATGGAGGGGCATGCAGTCTCTTATTCCTTTTGGTTGGAGCCAGCCTCCCGCTCCAGAGGGAGCAGCAAGCCAGAAGGTCAAGAAGATAAATTGGTTTTGAGAATGTCAACATGAAAAATGAGAAAACTACTTTTAACAGTTGGAAACCTATTTAAACTCCTAATCCTCTATTAAACCTGTTTGAAGACAGCCTGGAGAAACCCATGCTATAGATACTTGCATTTACCATCCAGATGTACAAAATAAATAATGGAATTTGAATCAGCTGGAGAAGCTGCCGAGCCCTAACACCTGATGAGATTCTTTTATTCATTTTTCCCCTGGGAAAACTAATTACAGCAAACTGTTTCATCAAACTGTCCTGGAGAGTGGTTGCACTTGATAGTGCCACTCTTGGAGAGAGGGAGTTCACTTGATAAAAGGATATGATCTCAATTCCATTACATTAAGGTAACAGAAACCAGTCGCATAGTGTGTGGGTCTCATAGGGGCTGTTGTTATAAATGAGCCTGCAGGGGAAGGACAATATAACCGTTTAGAGAACCACTGACCCAATCTTCAAAAGCATCGTGTGTATAATTGTTAGAAACAATTTATTGTTATACGTACTTGACACTACGTTGGCAGGTTCAAGATACACATTTTTTTCCCTTGAATTTTCACAGTGTTGCTGAAAGTCGGGGAATGCTACAAATAAACAGAGACTTAGAAGTTACTTGCCCACAGTTGCATAGGTTTCAGTGTGAGAACAGACACAAGAATTCACCTAATTTATTTCTGGTTTCTAAGTTTCCTATTACTATGGTGAAAAAAAAAAGCCCAAGGCTTTCTTAGGAATGTAGTACACATGTAAATTTTGTTCTTTTAAGCTGCACACAGGTAGATGTTGGATTAATATCCCTGACTTAAGGCAGTGACTCACATGAGCACCAGCCTGAGGTACGGGGAGGGAAGGGCTTTTGTGACCCAGGCTTTTTCTTTTTTTTCCTTCAGGGCCTGAAGCACAGATGGGAGGAGATCTCCTCTCCACTGGATGCTAACCTGGGTCCTGCATCTGATTCTGCTCCTGGTGTTGACAGTGACTGCAGCCCAGCTCCTGTCTGTCTCGGCCACGGTCGCTTCAAAGTGCCCGCTGCCTTCTGTCACCATCGGCGGGCTTTTGCTTCCTCCCTGTCACCTCACACCTGGATTACAGCTTTAGCCTGCATGTCAGGTCCTATGATTTCATTTTCTCCCTCCTCTTCTCCATCCTCAGGCCAGAGGCTTCTCTCTTTAATGCCACTCTCTCTCTGGGTCCCTCACCTGCTTCCAAACCTGTGCTGGCTCCTGTCACATCTCATGGCTCTGACCCCCTGGCAGGTTTCTTTTCTTCTCTGCAGAGGAGCCAACTCTCAGATTGCCTTCTGTTTCAGTCTGTTGGATTCATACTCTATATTTTCTGCCCTCATTTTTTCCCTCTCATCCTCCCCCTTCATTTCTGGACACTCCCACTCATCTCTTTCTCCTCTGCACATAAAAGTCCTACATGTTTCCAAATTCCTGTTACACAAAGCTTCCTTTGCTGATCCATCCTTCACTCTTAGAATTTGTTCCTAAATACTCTGTCTTCTAGTGTTCTTCGTGGTTCTTTCTCTTTTTAAAAGATTTTATTTATTTATTTGACAGAGAGAGAGATCACAAGTAGGCAGAGAGGCAGGCACAGAGAGAGGCTCCCTGCTGAGCAGAGAGCCCGATGTGGGGCTCAATCCCAGGACCCTGAGACCATGACCTGAGCCGAAAGCAGAGGCTTAAACCACTGAGCAACCCAGGCGCCCCTGACCCAGCATTTCTTAAATAGTGCATCGTTTCCAACCTGGCTTGAAATAACCCCTTTATCATCCACTAACATCTCATTTGTCTGAGTTAGTATCTTTGTGGGTTAGTGCTCCAGTAGCTTTTTGACTGGGTTCAATAACTGATAGAGAAAAGAATTCCTTTAGTTTTTCTTAGTTTTAGGAATATTCCTGGCTATATCCACCCATTAATTTTCCAGATAAAAATTCGAATTTACTACGACAAGTTAGAAGATTCTATTAGAGGTTTGACTGGAATTTTATTAAAACTGTGCAGTAATTCGAGGGAGAGTTAACATTATCACCGCTTAGAAAAACCTCATTCAACAACACAGTTTGAGGCAGTGTTTAGTCCAGATTTCTTCCCTACGTTCTGACACAAAAATGTTAGTTTTCTCCTTTGTAGAGTGGATACTCTAGGATCCACCTCAGAGGGTTATGTGAAGGTGGAAATGACACCATAGAGCCCTCACACGCCCTGCACATAGTGAGCAGTCAGTAAGCGTGAACTTTCCGATGTTAATCAGAGTGAGGATGATGCCTCTTAGTAAAGAATGGTCATTTGCTTTTATAGTACCTGCATATTTCTCATTTACCCTAAGTGTTTTATGTCCTTATTGTGAGCAGACCATTTATTTTTCACATGATGATTTATAGCTGGCTACTACTAGCACATAGGGAAACATTTTACTTTATTATACACTTATTTTTAACTGGACAACTTATTAAACTCTTATGGGTTCCATTAGCTTTCAGTGGATGCCCCTGGATTTTCTAGGCAAAAACTGCCAACAGCAGCAAAAATAAAATGAAATAAAATTTATATTTTTAATAGTTCTCTTTCTTAACCCATTTTGTTTTCTACATTTTATTCCATTGACCTGAACTTACGATCAATGTTAAATGATGATAGTAATGAGGGTAGGGATTTTCACTTTATCCTGCCAAGAACTATTGTTTGATTCACGAACGAGTGCACATTGTACAGCTTGTGAGTGGAATATTAAGAGCTTTGATTTTAGGAGAGGAGAGCGCCCCGCGTTCAGATAATTTAGGATCATTTACTAAATTGAAGCAGCTTTGTTTATTACAAGATTTTTGAAAGCAGTAGATATTGGTACCTAAGGGTAAGACAATACTCTGCAGAATTTCTTGAATGCATCTGACACATATTTGACCCTTTTCTTTCGTGCTCATCTATCGATATCTCCGGAAGCAGTATCCTGTTGTACACCAGTTTGGACATTATTGCCCTGATGATTGATTCATCTGTTGGGAGGTACATTGAGATGGATAAACTTTACAAATCTTACGAAGAGCCTTACTCCCGAGGAGCCTGGGTGGCTCATTCAGTTACACGTCTGCCTTTGGCTCAGGTACTGATCCTGGGGCCCTGGGATTGAGCACTGTGTCTGGCTCTGTGCTCAGCAGGGAGTCCACTTCTCCCTCTCCCTCTGCCTGTCCTCTTGGCTTGTGTTCTCTCTTGCTTGCTCACTCTCTCTCAGATAGATAAATAAAGTCTTAAGAAAACAAAACAAAACAAAAAAACCTTGAAGAGCCTTACTCCTAACATTGAAAAAAAAGATGTGGATGCAGAACTTTAAATGGCTGAGATCTAATGAAAGTTTACAGGGTGAAATGGTCAAAGGCATTGATTCTGGAGTCACACTACCTTGGATTGAGTCCTAGACCATCTCTTGTCAGTTGTGTGACCTTGAGCAAGGTACTTGACTTCTTACACCTTCCTCATCTGTACAATGGGGATAATAATTTCATCTACTTCATAGATTAGCAACGAGGGTCCAACGAGTTAATGAGCAAGACTGACTATAGAAAGAGCTATATTTCAATTATAAAACATTAAATAAAAATAGAATAATGTGTCTAGTCCCACAGGAGGAGATCCTTAGGTATTTTCCCATAATGATGAAGGACTCAGAATCCCCATGTTCCCGGTACCACCTCATCCTTTTCCTTCCCCTTCCCCATTTTCATACAGAGAAGGAGAGGGGCAGGAATATGCTAGATTCCCTGTGTGAGTCATGCTTGCAAATCTGAGACCACCTTCCTTGAAATGAATGCCAGGAATCCCTACTGTGGACCAGCTGACAGAAATGAAAAAGATTTCGGTGTGATCCAAGGTCATCCTGTATAGATTTTCTGTCTTTAGGCAAGTCAGAGACCTAGCATTTCTTATAATTCTGAGTGTTTGTCTTTGCTCTTTATTTTATTTACATTGACATTCTAGAGTTTTGTCTATTTGGGGAGGAATTTTGTTTTCAAAGAAGCAGTCCCTTCATTCACTTATCCTATCATTTCTTTTCTCCTGGGATTTATATTTGTATTTCTGCTTGTATTCTTCTTAATTCCTTTCTCTTGCTTTCTTAGGATTTTGTCTTTGTTCTTTTCCTTATTTGACTTCAAGGCACAATTTAATTTACTTTCCTCATTTTTGGCTTACAAAGAAAACAATTTAAATTTATGAAAATGCCTCTAAACATGGATTTTACTCTCTGTCCCATTAGAATGGATACATAGAATTATTCATGTCTAATAATCTGTAACTTCAGTGTTGATTTCTTTGTTGACTTAAGAGTTTTTAGGACAGTAAAGGTGTTTGTTTGCTTTATTACTAGTTTTTTCCTTCAATATGCATGCGGTCATTTATTTTTATTTAAACTTTTGTTTCTATTGTACTGATTGTTGTTGGAGACCATGTCTTTTTTTTTAATATTTTATTTTTTTATTCGACAGACAGAGATCACAAGTAGGCAGAGAGGCAGGCAGAGAGAGAGGAGGAAGCAGGCTCCCTGCTCACCAGAGAGCCTGATGTGGGCTCAATCCCAGGACCCTGAGATCATGACCTGAGCCGAAGGCAGAGGCTTTAACCCACTGAGCCACCCAGGTGCCCCTGGAGACCATGTCTTGTGCATGTCTGATTGGGAGAATTTATTGAGATTTCCTTAGTGACTGAATATATGACACTCTTACATTTTGCAAATGTTCCACAAATTCTTCAATAAAATGTTTATTTTTCCTGGAGGCATATGTAAGTTTTCCTTTCCCACTGCTACCCAAATCCAATTTGTTACCAAACTGTCAGATTTACAAAAAACTTACTTTATGAGAGCCTCTTTGTGGATGCTTTTATTGCTTTTATCCCTCTTGCCCCAATAGCTGCCATCTCTGTCTTGGCCCACTGGAATCAATGCCCTCCTCCTGCTTTGGTTCTTGTTCCTTTCCAATCCACTTTCCACCTGCCAGCCACGTGACTTAAAGAAAGGAATCAGTTTGCAGCCCTTCCCTAACATGCTGAATGTTCCCTCTTTGCATCTGTTCTCTGGACAAAATCAAGACCAACATTCTGCCAAGATGTCACTTTTCCTTTTGCTTATATTCCATCTAGCCACAGAAGCACCTGCCTTCTTTTGGTCCTTAAATGTATCGAGCTTTTTTCCTTTCCAACTCATGGCACCTGGTGTCCTTCTACCAGGAATGGTCTCTGTGTGTTTGCCTGCCTGGCTTCATCTCCTGCTCCCCCCAGCCTTGTCCTTCTGAGGGCCCCTCCCAAGCTGCTTAATCTAAAGGATATCTACCCCTCCCACTCCATATTCTCTTTCCTTGTACCTCGTACTTTCCTCTTACAGCATTTATTGCAATTTGTAATTGAATATTCATTGGCTACTTGTTCACAGAGACTATCTTCCACCAGGCTGAAAGCTCTGTGAGTGCAGGATCTTTCTTTATGACCCATAGAAAACCTATTGCTTAGCACAACTCAATGTATAATAGTCTCTCAAAAAATATGCTGAATGGAAGAACGATTTGTACAGAGTACGGAGTACGGTATGTTTCCCCAAATTTAGTCCTATTATTTTTAGTATTCAGAACATATATCCCTGTTTATTTGTTCTTCTTCATCAGTCAAGTGCAGAGCAGTAAGGATTAAAGTTCCTGCTGCAATAGTGTTTCTGTCAATTTCTCCTCATATTTCTGGCATATTTCACTTTATGTGTGCTAAGGCAATGTTGTTCAGAGCATAAGTGTTTTTTGACTGTTATAATTCTGTATGATTTAGGACCTTATTGGTTGTAACCAAAAGAATCAAATGTGAGCTTGTAGCAGCAGACCAGAAAAGAAAAGGTTTGCAAGGTTGGAGAGCAGGAGCATAGCAGGAAGATGTCTGTGTGTTCTTGTGTTTCTTTTCACGCACCTTTGATTGGTTTTTAAGCCTATGAAGACCTCAGACTTGCTCAGAAACAATGGAGGTAGCTTCTCTTTGTTTTTCCTCAACGATTATGACTTGGAGTCCTCCTGCATCATAAGCAGAAGCCTGGTGCACATGTCCATCTCAGGAGGAAATTTGGTGTCCACACTGTATCTCTTCTGTGTTTGGTGAAGTACCCTCTTTGGGGTGTAACCCTCTGTACCTGACCTTCTGTCTGGCTAGATTTCCAGACGTCATTGAGCCAAAGACCAGTGACACCTGGCCTAGCATCATCCTACCTGCTAATCCTGGCTGCCATAATTGGGCAACCCCTGGTTGGCTTTCTGACAGATATGACCATTCTTTCCCAATGTTATTAAACTACAATTGCAAACAGATACCGAAGAGCTTACCCCTCCTCTGTTCCACAGCCCATTCTCACTTCAGCTCATCAACCCCAATGTGTGTATGTGGTCATGGGAAGGGGTTCCTCCCCTTTCCCTCAGTCAAGGCCATCCCCTGCCACCCTGCTGACTCTGCTCAGTATAGCACCTTTGCAACCCAGACTCTCCCAGGATTGCTCCTCCATTAAAATGCTGCTTTGAGAGACTTAGGTATCACTATATATGGCAGGTGTCATGACTAAATGTTGTCTGAACCCTGTGATCCCAGCAAACAGCACATTAAAGTGCTCCAGAAAGCAGCTTATGGCAAAGAACCACCCTTCCCTGTATGATAAGACTCACAGCGCCCCCTTGTTTATCTATGCTAAGACCAGGCAGAGCTCCTCCAAATTTCCATTCGTTGCCTCATAAATGATTAGCTAAACTGCCTGTCTTCCCTGATTAATTAGAACAAAATGCTTGTTAACCACACTTTAGTTAAGATTTGTTCCTCCCCTCAGCTCTCAAACCTTTTACCACCCCCGAGGTGAGCCAGCAGGCAGCCCTTCATTAAGGGCCCTTAAAGGAAAATACTCCATCATGCCACCTTTTCATCCCACTTCCCATGATCACACGCTTTTCAACCAGCTCCATCTGGCTTCTGTACTAAAGCTCCCATTTTTATGCCCCCAATGACCTCCACATTATCAAATTTGATGGACTTTTCTCAGTCTTCCTATTCCCTAGCTCTCAGTAGCATTTGGGACAGGTGGCCACTTCCTCCTTCCTTCTTGGAATGTTAACTGCTTTTGGCCTCCATGAAACCATACTCTTCTGCGCTCATTCCTGCTCATCTAGCAGTGACTTCTGTCTCCTTTGTTTTCTGTCCCAATGCCTAATGTTATTTTGTGGGGCTCAGATTTGGGACATCTTCTCATGCTTTATGCTCTCTTGAGGTAACATTCATTTCTACCTCAAGAAATACTGCATTAAATATGCAATATTTAAATATTGTATCTTTGTCAGTGATCCTCCAATTCCTGTCTCCATTCCACATCTCTTTCCTGAACCCTAGCTCCAGATATCTGATGCTTGAAATCTGTTTTGTCTAAAATGAATTTCAAGCTTCACATACGCCAAATGAATTAATTTTTACTTTCAGTGTCTGTCTCTGAAGGTCTCCCACTCATTCCATCCACTTGGTCACATAATCTTCAAATACACACTCCTCCTTCCTCATCCCTCTCTTCAAATCCATTGCCAAGTCCCGTTTGACCTCAGGTCACATCCCAGATCAGCCCAGTTTTCTTTGTTCTCCACAGTCACACTCATAGTCCAAACCACCCCCGTCTGTCATAGGAGCTGCCGCTGTAGCCTCCTGCAGACTTCCCTCAGCCTGTCATGTTGCCCATCCAGTCAGTTTCCCACACAACAGCCAAAATAATCTTTTAAAATCCCCTGTTCAAAACATTTTAAAGAAATGATATGACATGTCATGTTATATTATATTAGAAAACATAATCTACAGATTTTGTGGGTTGTTTTTTTTTTTCTTTTTTTTTGGTCTCAGCACTATCGACATCTTGTTCTGGAGAATTATTTGATGTAAGACGCCATCCTGTATGTTGTAAGAAGTTTAACATATCCTGGGCTTCCACCCACCAGATACCAGAAGCATCCTTAGTCTTTCTCCTCTCCTCTACCCAGTGGTGACATCAAAAATGTCTCTAGATATTGACAAATGTTCCTGGGGGCACAAATATCCCTGGCTGAAAACCACTGATCTATACCACCTATAAGGCTCTGAATTATGTAGCCCTTCCTTCTCTGCAGCTGCTGATTTTCTTTCTTTGTGTAAAGCTTTGTCATTGTCTTTGACATCTTTTCATCCATCAAAATTCTGCTCAAGGTCTATTACATGTCAGCTCCTTCATGGACCCTTTCTGAGATTTCCCAACACACAAAACTGTCTCCCAGCAAAATACATGACTCCCTCTCTTAGCCTCCTCTTGCCTTCTGTTCATATTCCAACTACATCATTTATCAGTTTTGTGTTCATCACAATTCATTATTTAGATATAGTTTTTTCCTCTTTTGAATGAAATACCCAGCGTCATACTTGAAACATTTGAAGCATAATAAATTTTAATGAGCTGAATCATTTTATCATTTTTTTTAATGGAAAAATTTGCATCCCTCACATTCCTCTTGCCATTCTCTCTCCACGCACACAGAGAAGTACTTACGATGTGTTCCCTTTTGAGTCATCTCTTTTCCTGATGGGACTTTCTCTTCTATCTACTTTTAATTTACGGCCTCACTCCAAAGATGTTTTTATCACCAATGTCTCTGCCTCTAACACCAAGCCTCATAGCCACTTGTCTGGCTGTTCTGCAAAGTAGAAAAGCCACCAGAAAACCAAGTGGTCCAGGGTCACTTGGCTTGTATGAGGCAAAGCTAGCACTCGAACAGAGTCTGTAATCCATGCTTCCTACACTGCCTTCCTAACAGATGGTCTATTGGAAAGGACAATTGAGACCAAAAATAGACCTGTAATGGCTTATTAAGAGGCATTTACAGAGAGAGCACACTTTGCCCTGTCCAACAAAGATATAAAGCCGTAACTTGCAGTTGTATAAAATTTTTTGAAAACATTTCATCTTGTGTCTGCTGCACAGAATGTTCCTTATGGCCAAGACTCTCCTCCCGATGTAGTGAAAATATGCCTGCTGCTTGGGTGCTGTTTTTGAGATTTTGAGCAGAGCTCTCTGTTTTCCAAAATTCCTCTCCTCACTGACAGACGCTAGACGCATGGCTTTGACTGCTTTTCTGTGGTCTGTAGCCAAACAGGGGAAATGGCCATAATTAAAATGTAAAAGTCCCTTCAGGAGGCATTGAGTGATAGATACATGTTTGTGTAATTTGAAGGAATTAATGAATATATTTGAAGCCTCCTTTAAAGAAAGTTCACTTTTTTTTTTTTTTTTTTTTGGGTCAAGAGTAGGTTTTGGAAAGGGATTTGGAGATAGAATGAAAGTACCTCCAGCCAGAGTGTAGGAGAGAGAGCAGCAAGAGAGGAGAGTGTGAAGACCCATCTATGTCATTAACAGAGTCGAGGGGACCAGGGTGTCCCTGAGGACAGGATGTAAGTCTCGGTGCCCTGGTGAAAATGAGCACAAGGAAATAAGAAACTGCCATTCAGGGGTGCCTGGGTGGCTCAGTGGGTTAAAGCCTCTGCCTTCGGCTCAGGTCATGATCCCAGGGTCCTGGGATCGAGCCCTGCATCGGGCTCTCTGCTCAGCAGGGAGCCTGCTTCCCTTCCTCTCTCTCTGCCTGCCTCTCTGCCTACTTGTGATTTCTGTGTCAAATAAATAAATAAAATATTAAAAAATAAAAAGAAACTGCCATTCACAGGTGCGGCTCCAGCTTGAACCCAGAAATAGATCCTATGAAATGGGGAAATGCAGGTTCAACTAGACTCCTATTTCAGCCCTCTGATGAACTGTTACTGCTGCATTCGTGAACAAGTATCTTTTATGAATATCTTGGTATCTAGAGCCAGAATTTCATATTTGTTAAATCATCACATACAAATAAGAAATGGGTATCAGAAAGCACTCAATTATTTTGATACACTATCTGTACACATGCAGCTTCCTCTTTATTTATCATAATATGAAAAGAAATATTGTTACTTGCCAGGGGATAGAGCTCACCATATATTTGTCACAGTGTTGTTATTCTCAACATCTGCATGTGTAATTAAAGAGAGAAAAAAATATAGGTTGTCTTTCCTCTCAGAAAAGATAGAATGAGAGGAATTATTTTTGGAACTGATGAGATGATGTTTGTTAATGATTTAAACTAGGATTACAAATGAAGATAGCCACAAACTTCATTCTAGTGTCAGCCTATTAATTGTTGTTGGGAAATATATGCCACACCAGGAATTTTTTTTTTTTTTTCACACCAGGAATTTTACATTACAAATACTTGAACTAACAGAAACGTAAAAGTTAACCTATTAGCAAGTAAAAAGCGTAATTACACACACACACACTTTTTCTCAATACAGACCACCAGAATTAGGGATTTATAGGTTACTGAATAAGGATATACGCAAAAGATATAAAAGGACTTTTCCAAGGTCACACAGCATCTACCTTGATGTGTAATCTTTCCATTCCTCCTGCCCTTTGGTTCGGCTCCTCCCTCCAGACTTGCAGTGACTGAAGAAAAAGTGGGTCAAGGAAAGAAAGAGGAAAAGATGATGCGAGGGGTCCTGAAGTAAAAAGCAAAGCCTCTACCTGCTGTCTCAGCCCCAGGTCTCTTCCACTTGGATATCTAGTTAAAAGACCTCTGACATGGAATGGGGTTTAATGTCTCTGCGACCAGGATCCGGGCTTCAGGGTAGATGAGGTTAGTCCAGTGCAGAGGATTAAAAACAGTGCTAGAGGGGCACTGTAGGGTCAAGAGTAGGTTTTGGAAAGGGATTTGGAGATAGAATGAAAGTACCTCCAGCCAGAGTGTAGGAGAGAGAGCAGCAAGAGAGGAGAGTGTGAAGACCCATCTATGTCATTAACAGAGTCGAGGGGACCAGGGTGTCCCTGAGGACAGGATGTAAGTCTCGGTGCCCTGGTGAAAATGAGCACAAGGAAATAAGAAACTGCCATTCAGGGGTGCCTGGGTGGCTTAGTGGGTTAAAGCCTCTGCCTTCGGCTCAGGTCATGATCCCAGGGTCCTGGGATCGAGCCCCACATCGGGCTCTCTGCTCGGCAGGGAGCCTGCTTCCTCCTCTCTCTCTCTGCCTGCCTCTCTGCCTACTTGTGATCTCTGACTGTGAAATAAATGAATGAAATCTTTAAAAAAAAATAAAAACAGTGCCAGACACAAAGTCATATGATGTCTGTGACCTATGTTGTAAGGAAAATAGTGAGGTCCCAGGAAGCACATTTTGGACAGCCACATATTGGGGGACAAGCCCTGTTGTCCCAAGGATGAGGCTCCCACTCAAGGTGAATCACATTATTGTGTAGCCATTTATATCATTTCCTGTGGTACCTTCCCTCCAATGTCCAGTCTTGGTACCTTTTCATGAACCCCACTTTCATTGGAGAACCTGGATTGCTTGAGCTCTTTCCTTCACACACAGCGCTAGGTACCATAACAGAAGTCCCAGAAGGTAAATTTCTTCTGTCGTAGGATTTTTCTGTTTGTCCTGTTGCCTTTTGTATTTTGACTCTCTTACCTCCTCCTATATTTATTTACCTTATACATTCCTTGTGTTCCCACAGAAGACTCTTTTAAGAATCAGCTGAAGGGGACGCCTGGGTGGCTCAGTTGGTTGAGCAGCTGCCTTCGGCTCAGGTCATGATCCCAGCGTCCTGGGATCGAGTCCCACATTGGGCTCCTTGCTCGGCAGGGAGCCTGCTTCTCCCTCTGCCTCTGCCCGCCTCTCTGTCTGCCTGTGCTTGCTCTCGCTCACTCTCTCTCTCTGACAAATAAATAAATAAAATCTTAAAAAAAAAAAAAAAAGAATCAGCTGAAGAGGGGTGCCTGGGTGGCTCAGTGGGTTAAAGCCTCTGCCTTCGGCTTGGGTCATGATCCCAGGGTCCTGGGATAGAGCTCCGCATCAGGGTCTCTGCTCGGCAGGGAGCCTACTTCCTCCACTCTCTCTGCCTGCCTCTCTGCCTACTTGTGATCTCTGTCTGTCAAATAAATAAATAAAATCTTAAAAAAAAAGAATCAGCTGAAGATGAAGAAGATACAAATAGCAGGAATTTTAATTTTGAAAGATAATATTCACCAAGGATTCCTTAAGGAAAGATTCCATTCACTCCTCTAAGGCTGTGGTACTTAGGTTATAGGTGCGCCTTGGGCTTCTCCGGAGAGCTTTTAAAAAACAGATTCTTGGTGCCAACCCAGATCTTCTAACTGGACTTTGAGGAATAAAAGTCCAGTGGATTTCAAAAAATGCCTAGAATTAGTTTAGATCGTCTGACTTTTATTCTAAGACCAAAGCAATTTGTTGGAAAACTGATTACTTGAACTTCATTCTTTAGTGCCTAATAGGATTGCATTTAGGAAATTGTTCTCTGGCCTTAACTTCTCAGGTTGAATTGAATAGCCTTATGAAAACTGCTAATTTAAAGTAAATTAGGTATTAAGGATATTGTCTACAACTTCACATACAACTTCACATTTACATCAGACTCCTGGATAAAAATTTCTCTTAGATGCAAGTGCTGCAATTGAGGTGGGGGTTGATAGATGAGGCAGAAAACAACTATTTCTCCTGAGAAACTTCCATCTTTTGCATTTAAAAATTTGTAGCTAACCTTTTCTTTGTAGTCTATTACAAAGCTCTCAAATCAAATTCAAGCTCAAAATAGCCCATGTTTAGTAATTGTGTATGTCTTTCTGGTGTACCTGTGTATAACCTTGGCTTCATTTTATTTTTCAAATTATATTTTGGGCTTCATTTCTTATTCTTTTTCTGTTATTTTGAAATTGTTATTAGAAATAGCATTAAATTCTCATGGAATAACTAATAACAAGGCACAAACATACACATAACAGTGATTGCATTTTTTTTCCCTTTTATGAAGTTCATTATTAGACGTGGGAACAAATATGAACTCTAGGGTTTGAAAAAGTATAATAGATGACAGATGAAGAAACTCGAAATTAGAAATAATATCTTCTTGTAACCTTTCATTAATAGAGACATATCAATTATTAACACTATCTTTTAAAAACAGTGTTTACATTTATGTGAATACTGTGACTTTTCTCCTGATCATTTTTCACTCATATTGTGTGGTATGCTTCTGCAAATTTTCTGTGTTATAACAAGCATTACAATTTTTAAAAAATATTTTATTTATTTGAGAGAGAAAGAGCACAAACCAAGGGGAAAGGCAGAGGGAGAAGCAGACTCCCCGCTGAGCAGAAAGCCCAATGTGGGGCTTGATCCCAGGACCCTGGGATCATGACCCGAGCCAAAGGCAGACACTTAACCAACTGAACATGTGCCCCTATTTTTCTCATTTTAAAATTGAAAAAATAAAAATATTTTATAATGTCCACAGAAGTATTATTCCAGTATAGCGGAGGCATTCAGAAATTCCTGCTCTGACTCTGCTGTTGATCAATTAAGGTCAACTATGTCTACAAAATTCATTTAATGTTTGTTAAATGCATGCAGCATGACTGGCATGGTACCAGAGACTATGGTAAACATAGAAAGAATAATGTAGCCCCTGATCTCAAGATATTAAAACTCAGTTGGAGGGAGAGACTTATGAACATGTGATTTTAAGGAAAAACTAAAAAATAAATAGCATAAAAAAGTATCAGTCCAAAATGAGCAATTATAGAAAAATTAGAGTGATGTTATTTTATTAGTTATTTATCAAATTGATAAAGATAACATATACATCATATTCAAAACTAACAGTGATCTGAATGTATCTTAATATGCTTTGGATTGTAATTTCTTTACAAATATTCTGCAGGACAATTTGTTATTATATATTAAAGATCTCAAATGTGTTCATACCCCTGGACCCTACAGTTCTACTCCCATAACTCTAACCTGAGAAAATAACTGAAGACATAATCAAAGATGTATTTATGAGACTGTTTAAGTCTAAAATACTTATGAGACTTTACATGTGTAATCACAGGAAAAGAATGGAGAAATAAATCAAGTTATTAATAATGTTTATCTCTGAATTGAAATTTTTTATACTTGGTGAAATATTCCAAAGTTTTATAGGACAGGGTATTACCTTTATAACCAGAAAAATCTGACCATGCATCTAATTTTCAAATTCTCATCAGAGAAAGCAGTTATTGATTTCTATGTGAAGCCAGGTGTCCAGATGTTTAGAAATATCTAATTAGGAGTATCCAATTATTAACTCTGGTTATTGCAGAAGGAAGAATGAGCAGTGGGGTTGGAGTACAGTCCCCCAGTGCAGCTGATGTAGTTTGAGAAAGGAGAGATTTCAAGGAGAAATCTCTTTAAGGGCAACCTATGTGCACCACCTTCCATGAGATGCAGGGGGCTCTGACCTGCTGCTTTTGCCAGAGTCACATGAGCTGACATCAGTCTACATGGGAAAGAGGACGCTATATTCTGAGTGTGGCTGTCATGCCACAGCTGCTCCTGCCATCTGTTCTGCCTTTGATTCATATTGTTTGTCATTTCCCTTGTGCCTTTTTTGTAGGCGGCTGTCCAGTGCACATTTTTAAGCGACTTCTCTGAGACCAGGGGATTGGTGGTCATAACAGCATGATTTCAATTCTATTTTACCTGGAGGGTTTCAGTTTCAGAAAAAGAAATCCAAATAATATATCAGCAATCCATGTGAGGCATTGAAAATTCAATTCAAGAAGTTAATCAAGTTTTTGTGATCCCTTTGTTCTGATGACCTAGTTAAGTAACTTGAAGATGCTAGCGGGGATACATTTGGCTTGAGTGTAGACAGAAGGAAAGAGACATGGTTTAGACGGTACATAGACTTCAAGTGGCAGCTCAGAGGTGGCTATTTTGGGGTCAAATCAGTCACGATATTTGTAGTGTCTTAATTGCCCTCAATCTAATGTTTTATTTAATTGATGGTTTTTGTCTTTTTCAGAGCCTTAAAGAACAAAAAGAATTATTTTAAGTAAAAATATTCAACCACCTTCATTCATTCATTTCTCCAGACACCTGGGTGCCAGCTTTGAAGCTGGCTCAGCACAGGACTGGAGGTAGAGAGATGAGTAAGAGGCTTTCCTTCCTTGGAGACAACTATGAATTTGTTTCTTGACTGGGTTAAACACTGTGAGGAAGTTCAGCCGCTGTCTCTTTGAAGCAATGTCTGTGAAGAGTCACTAGAAGAAAAGTACTGAAAAATCTGTTACAGAAGGAGGGAGAGTAAATGAAAAGTGATAGAAGAGAACCATGAAATCCTAAAATAGAAAACTATGAGTTAGGACAGTTTTATCATCTGAAAGAGAAGTCAGTTGTTCATTCCCTTGCTTTTAGGTCATCCAAAAGGGAGTTCCTTTTTCACTTCCTGGAGATCCCTGTGGAAAGTGCCTTGAGACATTCCCATAACAAGCCATTTAGGGTCTCATCTCCCTCCTCTGACAAAACATTCTTCTCCATGTCCAATTCCACCTGCACTATGCGGGACCAGCATGGCGCCTGCTAAGATCTGCTCCATACTATGCAAAACCATTTCCTTCTGTTCCATAGTCTCGGCGTCTGCAAACAGTACCTGCAAACATTCGGTGTGCTTTGTTGTGAAGGACGCTTTGCATTTTTTACTTATTTAATTCTTATTTAATTTATTTAATTCTTACAACCAGCCTGGGAGGCTGGCATTTTTTTTTTTTTTAATCCTCATTTAATAGCTGAGGCCATTTGGATGCAGAGAATTAAGAAACTTGTGGAAAAATACTATGCCATAAGGGACAGACTCGGTTCAGGCTGCTCGGACTCAACAGTCATGGTTTAAAGCACAGATTATTTTAAGGATGCAAAGAACAACTGGTTATCATTGCTGCCATTTGCCAGATATTTCTGATTCTTTACCCTTCCAGAAAACTGGTAGGCTTGTATTTCCTGGCTCCCTCGTGGTACAGTGTAAGCTTAGTCCATGAGTTGAAAGCATAGGGTAGTTGCTGGCATGAGACGCTCCAGAATGTCCCCCTCTCAGATAAAAGCTGGCAATGTTCAAGGTGGTGACGACTCACTGAACCTTTGTCTATGAGTCATGGTGAAAACCAGGGTCCCCACTGACCCATGGTGGTCAAAAGCGAAAACCAGATGCTTTCATTTATAATCCATTGTGATTTTAGGAGTGGTTGCAGGAGCATAAATAAGCATATTCTGACCAGCACAAACTCTAAGCTCTTGCACTTGCGCAAAGAAGATCCTCTATGTGTGTCTGTATCTTCTTTCTCTTGTGTCCCCTCTGGGCACTAAGATCATGATGAAAGAGTACTTCAGGGTTTGCTCTTCTGAGCTTTTATTAAAACCATAAATAGATAATTTGAAAATGACTATATCCACATCATGAAATGAACTTTATACATTTATTGAACAGTTAAGTGTGTATTTATTGTAAGTCCCCAGTGAGAAACCAAGTAGTTATTATAGAAATGTGTTTTTGATTGGATTGAGGTAGAGGTGAGACAATTCTTCCCGTGAGCTTCAAAACTACAGAAACACCACTGGGATTTGGGTTATTTCCTGGCACTCTTTTCTAGGAAGACTGTTGTTAAATGTCAATAGCTAAGCATGTTCTAAGATATGATTTCCAGATCTAGATATATTTAGCACCATATGGGAAGCTGTTATAGCTCCAGATTCCTAGACCCCACCCCTAGATATTCTGTCACAGTGTTTGGCAGGAGCCCAGGGAAACTGTATTTTAAAAGAATGAAAGTGAGGGGCACCTGGGTAGCTCAGTGGGTTAAAGCCTCTGCTTTTGGCTCAGGTCATGATCCTAGGGTCCTGGGATCGAGTCCCACATTGGGCTCTCTGCTCAGTGGGGAGCCTGCTTCCCACCCTCCCCTGCCTGGGAGCCTGCTTCCCACCCTCCCCTGCCTGCCTTTCTGCCTACTTGTGATCTCTGTCTGTCAAATAAATAAATAAAATCTTAAAAAAAAAAAAAGAATCAAAGTGAATAATCTCAACTCCAGAAATCCTCCTTAGATTGTGCTAACCACAGCCAAGGTTGGCTGTTTTCAAATATCCTTCCCTTCAGAACTCTCCCTTCAAACACACACTTGGAGGCCCCCGGATGAGTTCTGGTTGGCTGGAGGAGGGTTATGCCTCAAAGTTTTCAAAACATGAATTTCCTGGGGTCCCAGGGAGGCAAGCCTGAGGGGACTGGGAAGGAAATAAAAAGCGGAAAGTACAGTCTACTCCATGCCTCTGCTACACCATAGAGGGCTCGCTGCATGACGATGGTTGGATTTCTTGCAGAGCCTTTTATCTTGACACTGTCAGAAACATACAGACAAAAGCCTATGCATATTAAGCAGGAGTTTGACTCAAACGACCAATAATTTATTTTTTGGAGGGAAGAGGAATCTATTTTATTTATTCTTTTTTTTTTTTTTTTTTTTTTTTTTTAACACTAAGGAAAACTAGACCCTGAAATTGGTAAGATCATCCTGGAAGGCAGAATTCTTCTGGAAGGACTCACTTGCATGTCTGAGTGACATGCTACTGTCCGTTTGACATGCACCTCAGAGACATGAGGTAGCTCCTAGGCAGTTCCCAAGTTCCACTTCTAGGTCCCATGACACACCAGGCTCTTCCACTTCCTTTTCTCATATCCATATATCTTTGCCATCTCCTGATTCTTTGATTTCTAGCCAAAGGTCTCTGGTGTCAGTAGTCCATACTCTGGCATTTCCTGAGTCCTAGAGCATGGAGCTGGCTCACCATTATCCTGGAAAATATTCTCCTTTCTTTCTTAAAGTTTCTTAGCCTTAGTTATTTATAAATTAACATACAGAATTAAATGATGATCAATGGTGAATGTAGTTTGGATTTATGAATCTTTATGTTTTTCCTTTTCTTTAGGGATTATCAAACTTATAAAAAGTGATCTTATTATTAAAAGCCTAAGGGGGCACCTGGGTGGGTCAGTTGGTTAAGTGTCTGCCTTCGGCTCAGGTCATGATTCTGGGATTCTGGGACTCTGGGATCAAGCCCCGCTCTTTGCTCAGTGGGGAGCCTGGTTCTCCTACTGCCTCCCGTTACCCCTGCTTGTGCTCTTTCTCTGTCAAATAAATCAATAAAATCTTTTTTTTTAAGTCCATGAAGTCTTACTAAAATGCTATGAAGATGTGTCTATTTTCAAGTTTGCATAGAATAGAGAGAGAAGACGGGCAATGCTTCATGGTCACCTGTAGCAGGTGAAGCAAATTAGCTCAGTTGAGTTTTCACACTCACATTGCCCCTGTTCTCTTTCACATTGTTCTGTGTGTGGAATTCTTCTTTAGTCCTGAGTTTTCATAAAATGAAACAAAATGAAATCATTAAAGCACTCACAGAACACATTGATATGTGTGGAAAACTTCACTGAAGATTTGGAGAAAATGCAGAGATTGACAGAACAGAAAGGCAAACAGCTAGAAGTTTGATGACAGTTCTCTTATTCTTACAAGTGCCCGGCTGTTTCATAGCCCAAGCTTTAACTTCCTCCATGTTGCCCTCCTCTCCCTCCCATCCTTCCTCTCCTCTTCCTTTCTTCTCACTCTCCCTCAAGTTCATGTTCTTTTCCATACAGACCAATTTACCTAGTATGTTTAGTGGTCTTAGATCCTTAGGACCAAATCCTCAGGATCTCATTTTCTATTCTCAAGAGGGTAATCAAAGTATGTTTCTAAAAAGATACAACTCCTTCCTTTGCAGCTGAGAGTAGCCATTAAAAATGCATGAATATATACATTCCTCTAGAGAATTATAAAATATAAAATTGTGAAAACTAGAAGGATGCTCTGTCAACATGAATCTCAGGAAGACATGCTGGTCACCCTTCAGGTTGGGTGGCGATGTGCACGTAAAATGCAGAAATAAGAACTAAGTGATAAAGAAAAAAATCAAAACATAACATTACAGGCATTAACTTTACTTTCTTTTAAGGTTTTATTTATTTTAGAAAGGAGGTGCAGGGGCAGAGGGAGGAGGAGAGAGAAAGAATCCTTAAGCAGTCTTCCTGCTGAGAGGAGAGCCTAATGTGGGGCTTGATCCCAGGACCCTGGGATTGTGACCTGAGCCGAAGGCAGTCGCTTAACTGACTGAACCACCCTATGATACTATTAATAATTTTAAGGAACTGATATAAACCTTAAGATACATATAGTTTCTTATCTAAACCCGACTATTCTATGAAAGTGTTTTCTTGCAGACTTTCTTTGATACTATGCTTTTCTGGTTTGAGTTTCCCTCTCACCTTATGTCATAAGCTGCAAAGCATACTTGCAATGAGAAGCTTGGACCTCAAAGGACCTGACCCGGCTACAGAATTCACTGGAAGGCAGCTATGCTCACCACTATATCACCAACACTACAGAATTCACTGGCAAGTGTAGTAGCCACCCCTGACCTCGGCAGGTTTGAGTATCCAGGAGGTTCAATATGGAGACTAGGGCTTGGCCACAGTAGTATTAGATAAACAGCAGTACGCAGCCCCAGGCAGTTGGAATAAGGGATCTGTTCAGAATAGGAGAAAACTATTCTATCCTATTTGCTTAATTTGTATTCTTCCTAGCTGTTATCATCTCTTGGATTAATTTAATTTCTAGTCTTTCCCCTCTGCATTCATTGTGCGAAAATACATCTGTTCAGGAAATGTCTTTCTGGAAGGACATAACCGTGTCTGTAGACGTTCTGTGACAGCACTTGAGCATCACAGAGCCTCAGGTGTGGGTGGAGGCAGGGCAATTTATGACAATTACAAGAAAGGAGAATGTAGGTTACTAGTAGGTTAATCACACTAGATAGTAGACCCAAGAGGAGATCCCACTGTGACCCTGATTGTGTTATTTAATTATATAGGGACTCCATTTCCTTACTTGTAACATGTTTTAATAGCACATGCTTTATGGGGCTATTATCAGCCAAATTAAGATAATATGATGTGAGTGACACATAGTAGGTCTTCAATACATACTAAAACAAAATCCAAAACAACGTCAGTAAGTTTGAGTATAAGGTAGCACGATTTATGTTTATACCAGAGAGTAATCTAATTTTTCTAAAAACAAACTTCATTTCTTTAATTTTTATGTTAAACTTAAGGATTAGCTCAGCGAAAAGTGGCAAAAAGTGGTTGGTGCGTATAGTTGATTTTGGAACGAGCAAAGTGACTAACTTAGTAAGATAATCAGCAGTAGCTAGGTAATGACAGGAAAGAAGGGTGAATAACAGATCTTGAAAAGGTCCAAATTTGTCTCATATAGCTACATCGACATGAAAATGGATGTGAAAATGTTTCATAAAATGTGAAGTTGAATAGAAATATTTGCTTTAACTCTTGTTTTGAGAGATGTCGTGATTAGAGAAGGGCAAAAGAGTATTGGAATAAGGTAGACTCAAGTCTGTAGTTCACATCTGCCATTTTAATAACTGTCAGATTGCATGCATTAAAAAAACCTTTATCTCAGTTTGCTTTTAGGGAGTACTGGGACATTGATTCCAACTTTGCAAGGCTGTTGAAATCAGCATGATGTGAGATAAGGTCACATGGTTGCTTTCTGGTAGATGGAAGCATCAATCCCAATTCCCTTCCTCAGCCTGTATTTGCTGCATGAGTTAGCAGTTAATCCCTCTAGAGGCAGGTGGGTGTTCTCCCCTGGACTCGAGTATGGACTGGAAGGTAGGCCTCTCCCTTGTTTTGGCAGAAGACAGGACACAGGCAGGGACTGGGGATGTATGATCCTACTTGCCCTCTTGTGCTGCTGCTATTACTATCAGAAGAGCCGCCCTCAAGGGGCTGCCTCGCCTTTAGGCTGGGACTTCAGCACAATGACACACAAGAGGGACCTGTGCCTAACCCCCAGTGAAGAGTCAAGTGGAGACTCACAGCCTGAAGCAGAGATGCTCAGTTACTCTGAAGTTTAAGTCAGCTGACCCACATCCACCTGAGAGAGAAAAAGCTCACCAAGATCTGGGAAGGTTGTCACCAGGGCTGTTGTGGTGGTGGATGACTGATACTCTCGCCCACACCATGTGCTCACCATAAGTGTACGCGACTACTTGTAGGATTATTAGTGGCATTGCCACGACCATTCCTGAAGAGGAAGTTGAGAACAGCAAGAGCATAAACGGATGGGACGGACAAAAAGGCAGAGAGTGGAGTCAGACTTTCTTGATATTAACTTCTGTGCCATTTTTAAAGATCACAAAGGACGGGGGGTTTCATATTCCTGCAGGTCCCAGAAATAACTTTATAGGTTACCTAAATTAAATCCCATAAGCATGTATCAGAATTAATAAGACTGATAAAGGGACACCTGGGTGGCTCAGTTGGTTAAGCAGCTGCCTTCGGCTCAGGTCATGATCCCATCGTCCTGGGATCGAGTCCCACATCGGGCTCCTTGCTCGGCGGGGAGCCTGCTTCTCCCTCTGCGTCTGTCTACCACTCTGTCTGCCTGAGCTTGTGCTTTCTCTCTCTCTCTCTAAAAAATAAATAAATAAAAAAAATAAGACTGATAAAGAAGCAGAAATCAACAAGTATGACTGATGTGTTAAAGCCAACCTGAGGTGTAAGAGAATGTGCCGTTAGATAATTTTGTAATAATTTTATAAATAATTTTGATCTGGGATTACTCTTTTGATGAGTAGGAGTAACCCGTGCCAGAGAGCTGGAAGGGAGATCCCATCCCTGCTTATGAATCAGATGTGAGTTCAAATCTTATCTCCTCTGTTTCCTTGGTTGATGGATTGAGCCACAGAAAGAGATACTCGGGGGAACATCTTTTTTTTTTAAAATTTATTTAATTTCTTTTCAGTGTAACAGAATTCATTGTTTATGGAACATCTTAAGTGAGTGTGTGAGTTCAGTGAGGTTACAGCAGTGCTCACACGGTACCTAGTTTTTCCTAATGAATAGAGGATGAGTGGTGAAGCATGGTCATCTGTATAATGCCCACAGAACTCACACCTAGAATCTTCCCGGTCCAACACTTGTTTTCCTAACTGGCGTCTCCAGTGGTCTTCCCACTTTAAATCCATTTACTTTCTATTTTGAAACCTCCTTTCATGGTTTAAACTCCACATCTCCTCGGAACGGTTTGGTGTCCTGTTGCCTTCTGCCTTGAAAATCTTCCAGAACACACACGCACTCCCCAGGTGGCTGTCTCTGCAGTCTTTTCTTGTATTTTTACAGCTTTCTGCCCTGAAGCACTTCTTTGTTTCAGAGAAACTAGATTTAAAAAATGGACCTGTGCCCAGAGAGTTTACACATCTTTATAAAAAGTATCATGTGCTAAATAATGAGTGTGTGAATACCAAACACTGTAAGCGAATTACATAGCAACCTACTCGCTAATGGATTAGAGTATTTTTATTCCATTTAAAAGAATTAAAACACCAATTTCCTGATCCTTCAAGGGTAAGTGAAAATTCCAACCATTTATTTTTATTATTTAAATCTGCCTCTTGATATGTACTTTAAAAAAAAATCATCTTTTTTTTTTTTTTTTTTTTTTACTGCTTTAAAAAGGGGAATAATCCATTACTTAGCCTAGCCTACTTAATATGGCAAAGAGCAACTGGAATGTATGATTTTGAAAACAGAATTTTGGTGTGAGGATGTATTAACATGGAAAGAATGCTGAGTGGCTGTTGAGTGGAAATCCACTAAGTGTTTTTTTTTTTTTTCTTAGATACCATTCAACCTTATCCTTTTGGTTTTAGAATTCAATGAAAGTAGAAATATGTTAATGAAGCCTCTTAATGCCAAAAGCAATGAAACTGTATTGAACCATTAAAAGAGAAATTGGTAAGAAATGACTGAGTATGAAGACATTATAGGTACATTCTGTGAATTTTATTCAAAGTTATTCTCCTTGGTGGCTATTAATAGCACCTCATAATTTCGTCCATTTTTCCTCAAAGAGAAAAATTCCCAAGGAGAGAGGCAGATCATCATCCTCTATATGGCTTCTATACATTTCTAGCACTCCCTTAAATTGACGAAATTGCCCAAGTTATACTTTCCTGGACATTAAGGCATGCTTTGCACCCATAGGGCGATTCAAAAGTGGTATTTTACTATCCTTTTAAGGCTACCATCTTTGAATGTTGAAATGAAAGGATAAACCATTATCTTCCAGGACTTTTAAAACAAGTGATAATGGCATAGACAACATGGCTCTTTCTTCGGCTCTGGCTAACTTCTACTGGAAGAAATACTTCCTGTCCAAGAGCCAGGTTAATTCAACTTTGAGCGCCAGTTCTATTCTCTATGCTTCAAGTTCAAATCGTGTTTCTTATGAGCAGTTTGCCTTGCTTGCTAGGAATCTCTTGAGGGCTGTTTCCACTATGCATTTTACCTCAGTGTGTCCCTCTTTTCCTCTCTCCCACAACACTGTTTGTCATTCTTTGTATGCATGAAATCATGCTAGGAGTTTAATGAACAGAAAATATGATAAAGCACACAGAACAGATATTAACGTGTCTGGATTGCAAATAAATAGTGACAGTGTTTGCATTACCTCAGGCCATTTGCCTTATTTTCTTATGTTTAATCCATCTTCTCCCTCCCTTTGCAGGATTTGGAAATACAGCCATTTGGGGTTGAGCTTTGCTGAGCCCACATAGTTCCTGGATACCCAGAGCTACCCTTATTGTAATGGTTTGGGGATCCTTCCTTGTCTGGGCCTCGTGCTTCTCAATGTTCATTCTTCTCTGGGGCTAGATTAGAGGGCAGGTGGGAAAAATTTATTCAGATTCACATCAGCAGAATATTCTGCTCCAGCCCGAAAACTCAGGACTTTTTTCCCAATTATGTTTCTCATTCAGGGTCCCTCCTGTTTATAAATACCTAAAACGGTAGTCCTCTACCCACTTGCACCAGCATTATCCAGTAGTGCTTGAAAATTCTTTTAATTCAAATTCTTGGGCTCTTTCCTATAATTCTACTTGAACCAGAATTTTAGGGAGTTTGGCCAGAGAACTGAAATAGTTAAAAGCTCTCCAGGTGATTCCTATACACATTAGGATGTGCGGACTGCCACAATAAATGGCACCATTAGCCATCCAATTGCTCATGCCAAACTCTGGCAGACATCCCTAAGATTTTATGTCTCTCACCCTCCCCACATTTAATCAATAACCTAATCTACAAATTTACCTCTTAGAGATGCCATGATTATAAGAGATACTGTCTGAGACAGTGATTTATAATCTGATTAGGTAGGACGCTGAAGCATTAAATTAATTAATTCCTATGTGCGATTTATACTCTTCCCACAAAACTTAAAGATAAATACTCCCTAGGGAACAAGATGCTAAATCAAAGCACTGGATGTCTAACCTACCAGATTCCCTCATCCTTTCTGGGTTTCAGCTCCCCTTGCTTATCATTTCCTGATTATCTCTCCGAATCTCAAATAGACACTGTAACCTTCCTTAAGTCCTGTTTCTGGTGAAAAGGCAGGGTGTATTTTACTTTCGTACATTAAGGATCACAATGTTAAATCATGTGTTCTGCTGCTAGGTGATAGAAAATAATTTTCCAGAAGCTTAAATAACCCAGAACGTTTTATTTTTTGCTACGAAGTAAGACAGAGAAGAGAAACTTGAGGATGAACTTTCTTGTAATTGTGTCTGGTACCATTTGCTTGAATTGGTTCCCGATAGAATCGCTTCATAATGACCATTGTTAGAGCTAATGCTTCTGAATGTATTTCTTAGTATCTCTAGTATTTCCTTTTTCACTTAAAATCTTTTTTTTAAAGATTTTTATTTATTTATTTGTTAGAGAGAGAGAGCGAGCGAGCATAGGCAGACAGAGGCAGAGGGAGAAGCAGGCTCCCTGCCAAGCAAGGAGCCCGATGTGGGACTCGATCCCAGGACGCTGGGATCATGACCTGAGCCGAAGGCAGCTGCTTAACCAACTGAGCCACCCAGGCATCCCCTCACTTAAAATCTTAATTTAATACCTTTCTTTTTTGGTTTTCTTATAAATATCTGATACTAATAAATAATTCCTTAAAATTAACTTATTCTTGGGGTGCCTGGGTGGCTCAGTGGGTTAAAGCCTCTGCTCGGGTCGTGATCCCAGGGTCCTGCTCGGCAGGAGCCTGCTTCCTCCTCTCTCTCTCTGCCTGCCTCTCTGCCTACTTGTGATCTCTGTCTGTCAAATAAATAAATAAAATCTTTTAAAAAAATTAACTTTTTCTTTTTTCTGATTGTAATGTAATAATGACTCATAGATATAAGTTGAAAAACAAAGAAAATTATAAAGGCAAAAGGAAAATCAACTATAATTCTACAAAATATCTACCTCTACATAAAATCAGGCTTAAAGAGGAGTTATGAAAATCTAACGCATTTATGAAGCTCACAAATCCCTTTTAAGAAAAATGGCAATAAATGCTTATTAAACACATATTTTGTGCCGGTCATGTGCTGATCTCTGAGCATTTAGTGGTGAATGATTTAGATACAGATGCTATAGACTCTCATGGAGTGTACAGTCCTGAGTTTTATTTTATTTTATTTATTATTTAATTTTATATATATTTTTTGTTTGGGCAGAAGTCACTGTGGTCTTTCCATTAAGTGAAATGGTATCTTCTACTAACCCAGTTCAGTAATACAACAAATATTTATTGAATTCTATTTAGTCAGCATAAGTAATACTAGCTGCTTTTTAAAAAAAATGCCTTAAAAATTTAGAGTTTTAAACTAGTAAAACCTTTTCTTCTGGTTCATGTTTCAATCTGATGGAGGTTGGAGAGGACTCCAAGCTGTGTTCTGAGGATTCTGACATCTACTTTGTAATGGCCCTATTTTTAACACAGACCTTCCTGGGAGGATGTGGATTATCACATGGGATCATTACAAGGGCCAGACCTAGAGTGTCTTATATTATATATGGTCACACTCTTTTGGTCAGTCTTAGTTACATGGCTCCCAACTCAGCTGCAAATGAGGGAGCCAGGGAGAGGAGAATTAAAATGGACTCTCAATACTTAGCTTTATCTCTGCCACAGCTCATCAAATGTCCATCTAAGTATTTCCCACCCAGACAAGACTCCCTACTCCCATTTTCTCCCTAAGGAAGATAATCTTAAATCTCATCTAGTCAAGGTTTAGTATCACTGTATAATGTGTTATCTTTTCTGTCACATTTTGTTGCCCTCAAGTTGGCTTAACAGTACAAACAGTAAAGAAACAGATGATCTACTGCCACCATATCTATATAAAATTGTGGAACGGGGACTGTTTAACAGCAACAAATACTCAACAGGCAGAAAGGTGATGAATGGGAGATACTCTACAGCCCCTGGTCTGCTGCAGTCTAAAGTCCCAGTGAATGGATACTGAGAAGATTTCCCATGTTGGAGATGGTAGAAGGAAAAAAAATGTCCTAATTAGTATAAGAAGAACTTACCTCTGAAAATGATTTTCAACAAGACATACAAATAAAATTTAAAAGGCACCAAAAATATCAAGCTTATATGGGTTGTTGGAAAGGGTTCTCATCTGTAAATGTCTAGAACAAAGTCTGTTACATAACGAGCACGCATTTAACTTAACAAGATCAGTTATATACTTTTGGCAGCAGGTAATAAAAGATTAAGTCAAACTGGCCTTAAAAATTAGGAAATTTGGGACACCTGGGTGGCTCTGTTTGTTGGGCCACTGCCTTCAGCTGAGGTCCTGATCCCAGGGTCCTGGGATTTAGTTCTGCATCAGGCTCCTTGCTCGGCAGGGAGTCTGCTTCTCTCTCCGCCTCTGCCTGCCACTCTGCCTGCTTGTGCGCGCTCTCTCTCTCTCTGACAAATAAATAAATAAATAAATAATCATTAAAAAATATATTAAGAAAATTTATTATCTCATAAACCCTGAAATCCAGATAGGGTACAGGCTTCTAAGTTGGATTCCATAATGGCTCCGTGTTCTTTTCTTCTCTTTGCTCTGTTGGAGGGCCCCTCAGAGACTGCCAGCTCCAATAGGGAAGCATAATTTTTTGATCACATACTGTGAGAAAAAAACCCAAAAGCCTTTACCTTAACTCTGGAGTGAGTTCTTTATCAACAGCCCAACTGGACCAACTTAGGTCACATGCCTATCCTGGACCAAGAACAATCCTCAGGCTAATATCATGTGCTGGTTGGCTTGACCTTAGAATCCACCCCGGGAGCTGAAATGGGCTTCACATCCCTTGAGTTATGTGGCTGAGTGTCATGGCTGGGAAACCATGTGTTTGTTTTACTTATAATGTGTTAAATATTATGTCGAGTGCTGGATATTTTAAGATGTGTGACACAGCTTAAAAAAGAAAAAAAAAAAACACCCTAAGACCTTCTATATAGTAATTGTTGAGGAAAGCTCAGAGTGTTCTAGGAATGCATGAGAGAGACATAATTTGGAGGAGGTGAGTCAGGAAGGGGCAATGGAGGAAGAACAGTAACCACAGTGGGGTAGGATGTGAATGGGAAAGGAGGGAATTCAAGCCAAAGGTAGCATGGGAAAGACTGAAGAAAATGCAAGTGTCTTAGATTTGCGCTGTCAGATATGTGCGGTTCCTGAACATTTGAAATGTGGCAAATGCCACATGTAGAAATAATAATACTTTGGGTATATTTTATTAAAATTCCCTTCACTTGTTTCTTTTTTACCTTTTTCTACTTTTAAGTATGGCTCCCATTATATTTCTCTTGGGTGGTGCTGGCTTAGACAGAAACGAGAGTGCAGGGGGCGCTGTGGAGAGAGGAGAGTTTGGGGCATTAAGCAAGGGCTGACTCATTTAGGGTCTTGAATGCTAAGTCACGGAATTCACATGTGATCATTTTATTGTTGGGGAGTCACTGAAGATCTGAGGTACATTCCAGCAAGTTTGCCAGCTGCTTTTGGAGAATGGATTGAAGGGGGGCAAAACTGTGAGCAAGGAGCCCAGGAGACAGCTGTGGTAATTCAGGCAAGAGGCAGCATGAAAAAGCAGCAGTGGG